>SKCR01045150.1:0-155519 GCA_019454045.1 Zanthoxylum bungeanum | reverse complement strand
GGCGTCAGTGCCCGGCAGGCCGCCCACTATAAAATACATCAAAAAAACTGCAAATAATAATAATAATAATAATAATAATAATAATAATAATAATAAATTAGTAATCTTGCTTGATTAATTTTCAACCAATTAAATGAGCTTTCCAAGATTTTATGACTAAAATTGTTAAAAGATTTGCATTAAATAAGTGTGAGATTAGTGGAGATTTTCTGATTATGATGTATAAGAACTTGTGTTCTTTTTTTTTTTTTTAACTTAAAATGGAGGGTAATTTAGTCTCAAAAATATTTATTTGGCCATTAGAAATATTTTTCGAAGTATAAGTCAATTTTTATAATGGAGATGCGAAATGGGTCATTTTCGTAAATTTTCCTTCAAAATATTCCAATTTTGTAATAACCCTACCACACTTGGGACATTTTCCCATTTCACCCAGAAAAACAAATGAACGTCAAAAGGGTGGAATTTGGACCTATATGCACATGTTTTAAAAGTTGTAGGCCATATTATAATTTCTTGGGGACTATATTGCAAGACTCGGTGAACTAATGTTTGAAAAATAAAAAGAGAGAACTCAAAGGGTGTGTGTGATATTTACCAGCCCATTTTTAATATCCTCATCCCCAAAATCAAAACGCGAAAATGCAGAGAAAAAGATGAGAGAGGGTTGTGTAATCCAGCATTTCAAGGTGGGGAATCTGGTAGAGAGAAGTCATTTTCTGACGAAATCGAGAATGGAAGCAGCAGCGGTTTTTCAATTCATAGAAAAATATTATTTTTCATAAATAGAATAAATTATAACGTCCCAAAATTTGCAACACAATTATCATTTTATCATAAATTTAAAAATAGAATGCAAATAATACTATAATTTTATTCCCAAACCAACGGAGATCTACTGATTTGTGCATTTCTATAAAGTCAAATTTTAAAGTAATAAAAAAAATTATTAATACAATAAAAATCTGGACCAAAACTCTGGCTTATATTTTTTTTCTCCATCTCTCTATCCCCTTCCCGGAAGGTGATGATCTTAGGTAAGGAAAAAGTCTTAATCCTATATCACCCGTGTTAAAATAATAAAAATAAATAAATAAATTATAATTATATTTCATATATTTTTATTAATTGGTGATACCACATCACCCATATACAATAATTATACATCCACATTTTCTTAAAACGCATACCTCTATTTGTAGAAAATTACTATAAAAAATTGTGAAATTCCAACGCATTGATTATGCGAACCTGTATATATAAACTCTACGATAATACAATGATTCCATATAATTTTATGGTGTAAGATATCGCCAAGCATCATTTAGCAAAGCTAAATGCTACCGTGGCTTCAATATACACTATTGAATTAAATTGGAAGATGTGAGAGTTTTGTGTTTCCTCTCTCATGTGAACATAAAAAATAAAAAAATAAAAAAATAAAAAAATAAAAAAAAAAAACAAGAAAGTACCTGTTCACACGAAAATTTCGTGCAAACATCCACACCTGAAAAATTTTCATCAAAAATATATATGTTCAACTACAATTTCAAGATTCAAAGAGCTCTGCTTCAATTGTCTAAATTCAGGAATGTCAAGAAACGAATCGTATTCATAACAAGCAACTAATAAAACAAGAACATGAGTCTAACCTTCAGATCATTCAACCAGCAACAAGAGATTCTTCTAGTTGTTAACCCATCTATACAAAATCAAAGTTTTTAACATTAAGCAAAGCCAAATAGTTCAACCTATCGAGCTCTTTTATACGAGGAGACATTGAACATGTTGATGCCATCCAAATTCATCTTCCGTGGGAGAATGCTGGAAAAGAAAAAACGTGCATTACATTCAAAGTCATTTTAATGGTAAATGAAGATGTAGACAGTTGTTACTGAGGCATACGACACAGCAACACTACTGAAATAGTCTTGATAGATGGAAGTTGTTATCGTATCACACAAAGAGCAAAATATCAAAGGAGTACATTCCATTTTAGTTTTTTACTACCGTGCCTTGTCAAAACCAGCATTTCTTGCACATTAAACACAACATATAACTTATAGTTTCATTATATCGCATTGTTATGTAAGGAGTATGTCAATTCAAAAAGAATAAAATAAAATAAGTTTCATTGAAGAATAAAATAAAGTTTGTTTCATTTTCAATGATCAACTTTACCCTAATACAAAAGCATCAGAAGTTCAATTTTCAAAGATTTAGCTAGGTACTTGTAACAATAATTTCAATTATAATTTATTCTTGATACCAATTAATTAATATTTTACGCATAGCCAGTTCGAAATTTCAATAAGGTATGTTTTACAAGAAAGGTGCCATTATGCTTTAACTAAGCCTTAGTATAACAAGAGAAATTAGAAATCTTAAGAGCATGAGAATGCATAGGTGATTAAAATATATATATATATATATATATTCATGATACGTTTTGTGTACCTAATCACTCTTCTCGGACATATTAAACACACCAATAAAGAAAAACAGCATGCAAGTTTCTGACCTTAATCCGTGTTGTGAGACTGATCAAGCTCGATAAATTCTAAAGCATCTTCCTGGGACACGACGTTGACACGGCTCACTCTGTTTTTGTGTGTGACCCCATAGATTTGGTCGGCAACTTTTACAAGCTCTGGACGAAATGTAGTGGTTATAAATTGAGTATTTGCCACGTCTGCCAGACGCCGAATCATATCTATGAAACAAAGAAATTAAGGAACACCACAAGAAAATGAACAGCAATGCAGAAAATAACTATGCGATGGAAATTCTGTTTTAGTAAAAGCACAAGCCAAGCCAACATCTTAAGGTACAAACAATTGCATAGAATTGTTACATAAGGGCAGCCTCATGCTAATCAGATGTAGAGCTATCCCGCGCGGGAGAAGGAAACGCATTTCTGGTAATGGTAGAACTGGACAAGCTCTCAGGGAATAATCTCTTTCTAATTTCTTTCCATAAATTAAAATGGATCTAAATAAGCAGAGGGCAAATAGCATAAAATAAATAGGATACTTCCAACGGCAGTTCTGTACTGAGGATCCAGTGCTGCATCAATTTCATCAAACAGATAAAATGGTGCAGGATCACATCGCTGTATGGCAAAAATAAGCGTCAGGGCCACAACAGTTTTCTGACCTCCAGACAATTGCTTCATCGACTGTGTCTCCCCTTGCCCGGTAAAGGAAACCTACCACATCAAAGTCCAACTTAGAAATAAAATTAAAATGGACAAAACAAAAGATCACAGCGACTTTGGTTGTAAACTCTACGGTGGTTGTAACAGGATCAAGTTTCTGAAGGAGCAGGAACCCTCTGTGTGCATATAAAATAAATAACAAAAACTAGAATAAAAACTCTAATATCTATTGCATTATCAAATATTTGGCAATTCTATTTAGGTGAAAGGAAACGAACTAATCTTAATGAAAATACATGCCTTCACTTTCACACCAATATATTTCTCAACCCGTCCTTCCAAATCAGCCTCACGAGGTCCATCGTCATCGTCGTCCTCGTCATGATCACCGTCCTGTCCATCATCATTGAGAAATTAGATTCACAAAAAATAAGATACCTCACGCCAGAAATCATATCATGATACTAAATTTTATTTAAAGATGACCAGTTCAAAAGCTAATTAAACATTAAAGCCACTCAATACTTCCAAGTTAATATGCTAATGAAACATCAATGCCAGGCAACATGTCCAAGCCTGCCACCCGATGTATTAGAAACGATACCTAAGAACGCATGAGAAAACTAGGCATCTATAATGCTCACGTGCTCTTTTGTATCATGTGAGGTAACTCAAGTTCCACTACCACTCAGAATTAATATTTCGATTGGTTTATTGGAGTAGATTAGTTTCCTATCGGCCAGTATAAATAGGGATGTGTTTTGTTCTCAGTCAGTAAAAGCTAGTTAACAAGTAAGGATAATTGGCTCGCTCTCTCCTCCATCAACTATATTCTAGGAAAATAACCTGAAAACTTATTATACATACACAAAATATCCCAAAAAGAAAATCATCCCCTCAAAAGAAAAATAAAAAAGAACATGGTCTTGCAAGAAAAAACAAATTGAATGGCTTAGAAAATAATAAATAAATGATTCTAAAAACCTTTTTCTTCATCATAACTAGATGGCCATGGCCGCCTTGCACAAGTTCAGAGAATACTTCTCGAAAGTGACGAGCAACACCTTTGAAAGTACGTTCAATTGATTCATCTTTCCGTTGATCTAAAACTGATATAAGTTCTTTAATTTTCTGCAAAACCACATTTGTCAAACCTTTAAAGGCATACTAAGAATATAAAGTTCAACAACAGAGAACAATTAAAAGAACATATAAGTTCAACATCAGAGAACAATTAAATGCAGACACTAAATTAGTTTAAATCTTTTAGTATAAAATATATATATATATAAAATTAAATAAAATAAATAATAATAATAATAATAATAAAAATAATAAAAAAGAACACCATTCCATTTTAGTAATACCTCATCACCTGCGTCCAGTTCAGCTTGCCTTTTTTGGAGTTCTTCTCGCTGCTCTGTGAAATTTACATACTGATCAAGTGCTTTCTTATTTACATGGCTAAACTGCTGCAGTTGCTCATTGCACCTGTGAAGCATTTTAAGCAATTCCTTGACACCCTTCCGCTTGTATCTGTCATTCCAATATAAAAAAGAATAAATTAACAGATTAAAAATAAGGAAAAAAATATGCAACAGGTAGCAAAAGACAGTATAACCTTTCGAGTATATAGCTAGTACATCACCAGACTAACAATAAGATACTTCTAAGTTGTCATGTATATATAGAAAAATAAATTAGGTCAAAAGGTCAAAAGTTAAAAAATCTAATAACTCTAGATCTTCCAAGTTTAGAACATGAGGCCTTGATTATGCAACCATCCTCGCATGTGCACGACATTTGATATCATCTATCCAGTACAGTCTAGCAATGGATTAAATTCAAGTCACGGAAGAGCCATACGTGTCAAAAGCATCTGATGACAAAGGACCCAATTCCCTAATTTTCTTCGAGTACTCCTCCTGTTTAGCAAGAAGAATATTCCTTCTACTTAATAGTTGTTCAAGTTCTCTTGCATCATCCTGAAGTTTCCTCTCATAGTTGTCTTCCAAAGTCTGCATACACAATGTGATCATTTTAGCAGAGGCAAAAACAGTAATTACCAGCACTTGACTCATATGAACTACCTTCAACTTGGCCTTTTCATCTTTTAGCTTATTGAGTTCCTTCGTAAGTTCAACTATACTGTCAGAAATCCCTGTAGAGCAACACACAGTGAAAACATGGAAACCATGATTCAAGCTTCATACATGAAAATTTTCATGGAAAATAATAATAAAAATAAGCCACACTTTTAAGCTCTTGTCTTGCATCTTCGACAAATGATTTAGCATCTGCCAATTCCTGCTTCTTTGACTCAGCTTCACTATGCATCCCATCATTCTCTGGAGAAGCTATAAGAGCTTCCAACTCTTGCTTTCGCCTCATAAGGTTAGTTGTTAGATTAGTCTCAAGCTCCGCTTTTCTGGTTTCAAACTACAAGAAAAGGCACATAAATGAGAAGACAAAGCTTCATCCAAGATTGCAACATTCTAGAACTCCAATAATGTTCACAATGCTAACCTCAAGGCGATCTGTTCTGCATGTGATAAGCTTCTCCTTGAGATCAGTTATTTCAGGGTTCAAATGCGATAGAAGATCTTTTTCATCCAGTGTTAAGTGATCAATAAGGTCGGTGTTCATTTCAGCCTGTTTCATAGCCATACTAGCTTCAAGTTGATCTAGTTGAGTACGCACATCTGCAAGTGACTTTTCCTACAAAGTAAAAACAAGCGAAGGTATCCAATTACACAGCACAGTGGGTATCAAGAAAAGTATAATTACAAACTACCAACAATAAATGCTCAATTGCAAGTCAAATAATAATCTAAAGATCTTAAAATACCTTATTTTCAAGAGCTTTAGAAATAGTTTTTTTCTGCTTATTAGCATTAGCAATATCCTGCTTAAGCTGTTCCAATTCTGATTTATCATGAGTTCGCTTGGCATCAATTTTCTGCTGCTCAGTAACAAGTTCTGTAATCTTTTGATCTAGTTGTGAGATCAGCTCAGTTAAAGAACATGCAAGGTACAAATGCAAATCATTCAACAGCAACGACTACGATATCAGAGTCAAGTACAAATATTAAGTTCTTTTTTTATTTATTCAATAACTGACTAATCATAGCCCAGGAAACATTACAGAATCTATCAAACTCAGACCAGGAAACAAACAACTAAATCCGTGTATGTGTGTGTTTATGCTTTGTTGTATGTCTCTGTGTGCGCACACTGCGTGTGAATAACATAGAAAAAAGCCGAAAACAAAGGATATCTTGGAGCTTATATCTAACTTTTTCCACTTCTTCTTCCTTGGTACTGATAGTTTTTGTATTCCGCATAATTATATTCATAAACTTCAACTTTGAACGCCTGTAATCATAAAATCCCCCTGTCATACCACCTTTCTTGCTTACTTGGTCACCTGTTATAGGATCAGCATGTCATATTAAAACATCAAAAGCAAACACCAGTTACAATAAACAATATAATACATTAATATATAAACCAACCTTCTAAAGTAATGCAGTCTAGACCATCAGTTCGAGCAACCCTTGTGCACACATCCAAATCTCGACAAATCACTGTTCTGGCAAATACCTAGGAAAGAAACGTGCATAACAATTAAAGCTTGGTTAAAGATAACATTTACATGCTTAATAGAGGTGACAGCATCATCCAACATGTTCACAAAGGCAGATTATTCAAAGGGACACAAATACAATCACAAAAGAGAGCTCCTCGACCAAACAGTCAATAAAAAAATAAAAAAAAAAAATTTACTCTTCTTGACCAACTTTTCTTCTCTTTCTTATCAGTGGGATTTGCACTAAAGACTACTACAAACACACCCCACCCAAGCCATTTGAGCAAGAAATCTTTTATTCAGATTCCTTACAAAATAATGGCTTGCTAAAGTGGAACAATATACACCTGTCTAGGTTCAAAGAAAAATATTGTCGCAGCATTCATTCTTTCTACGGAAAAATAAAAAATTACAAAGCATCTCTTCTACTAGTGACTTTTTAGCACACAACTGGCCTTAATCTCTAACATCTTCAACATATTCAAGTACCTCGGCAATGAAACCATTATTCTTCAAAGCTTAAACTTAAAACTCTACCATTTTTCCCCTACAATTCCACTTTGATCATCTTCATAACATCAGCAAATATATACTCTCTTTCACGTCAACCTTCCTCGTTAGCAGATTCCTTTAAACTAGAAGATCTAACCTTATTTCTTTAAGAGCATACAGAATTGCATTCACTTTCTGCTGTGACAAATAGAAACCAGCAATTTTTTTAAATGTAAACAACAGCATACCTCCTAAGAAACAATGAGCACCTAATTATCTGTACGAAATCAACCAAAAAGTTCGTAATCACACCACATAAAATACTAAAATAACAACAAATTCAAAAACAATCTAAATCCAACCAATGTTACAAAAGATAGGTACAAGCTAACCTGGGCAAGCGCTGGTCGGAAATTAGGAGAAAAGTCCAATCTATCTAAAAGAGGTATCACATCAGTACTCTTTGGATAATTTACGCGAGGAGCCTTCACCCGGTTCAATGGTATAAAAGTCACACGTCCACCTTTCAATGAATTAAGGTGTCTAATTATCTTGGTAGATGTTTCATCATTGTCCACCACCACATGAAATAAGCTGCTCAAATTTCAAAATAAGTCGATATTTCAAGCATGGAATGCGCATAAAAACTAGTAAACACACTGCATACTCAGCTAACCAGGTATGCATTAACAAACAACACTGACAAAACAGGTAAAGGGAGTACATACCTGTTTCCAGCAGTAACCTCAACAGCTGTAAAAAGTTTTTCTTCACAATCAAGCAACTCAATAATTGGACCATACACTCCATCAATTTTATACTCTCTGCAGATCCGCCGGATAGAATTCAACCCTCTCCTCACATCCTGATAAGATTACACAGAAAAAAGTGAGTGACAATCTTAATTAAGATAATTCAGTTCATGGTAACCAATTCCTTCATTTTATCAGGTTAAGATGATTAACAAGCCAAATTCCCCAGTAAATCAAAGTTTTTAAATTGCCCATTTTACATGGACTGATGGACTGCTAATACTTGTGATATAACAGGAAACAAGACTTGCATGCGTATGTCCATCATTGTTGCATAATATGTAAACAGGATAATTGATTATGGTTTTGTAGTGGACTGAAGTTTTATGGTATAAATTTCCTTAATTGGATTCAATGTGGTATCAGTATATCTATTTCGTTTCACTTTCTCCATTTTAACTCTCTAAACTATCTTTAAAATTTATCGCACTTTTCTTCTTTTAACATGACTGCAGTCCTATCTAATATATATTCTTTCTTTCCTTGCACAGTTTCTTATTATATGTGAATACAGTCATACACACACATTTATTTATTTATTTATCTGTCACTAGTTTGAACCAAGAGTACTTGATGAAATGCTACAAAAGCTATCGCATCCAAGTTACATTAGATCATTATCAGAGCAAAAGATCTTGTAGTTTTTAACAGATTGAAGACCTGTGCAGACACTCTAATTATTATTATTTTTTTTTAAATACATTAATTTTTTCTAACATCAAGCATTGACGCAATCAAAAACCCATAGCATCCACAATTTGAGAACACCTTAATCTGTGAGATTCACTATTAGCTGATAAAACCCATGGTTTGTTCACGTAAAATCTAGGCATACTAGAGCTATGAAATTTCAAGAAGATTTATGTAATCATTTATTCAGTTTCATATTTATAATTTAATATAGGTTTTGATATTTTCCAACGGTATGAAGATTTGGTATCTAAAACTGCTCTTTTTGTTATCTCCAAGTTTCATAGTCTATCAATGTATATCCATGTAATAAAAGAGACTGTGGATGATGAATAAAATTTGAAAATATTTTGAAAAGTGCTCCTGTCCCTCTCCCATTCTGTCTCTTCTTTCCCTTTGTTATTTCTCTCTTCCACCCTTCTCCTTTCTCTATCAATTCCACATAACCATAATAACAAATTGAGCAAAGCAGTTAAACATGATCAATAGCCATAAATGTTCTACAAAAAGCAATTACTCACACCAGGAGTTGCATGATCAAGGCTCTTCTCTGCCTTCTCAACTTCTCCTTTAAGCTTATCAATCTCAGCACAAAGTTCACTTTCTTTCACCCATAAGGACCTATACAAATAAGAGATTTAATCATACTGTAAATTTTTTGAAGAACTTAGAGTAAAACTAAAAGAATGAAAAGCATACTTCCGCTCATCCTGCATCCTGTCCCTCTGTGTCTTATGATTATTAAACCCTTCACGAGACTGGGAAATGGAAGATTCTAAAGTTGCAATATCTCTTTTGCGACTCTCAATGTACCCATCCAGCTCCTTTAAGTCAGCTTTTAGCCGCTGAATTTCATCTCGAAGTTTTTGGTCCTAAGACATAAAAGAAGATGAATGAATATTCTGCCCAAGCTGAAACAATGTAAAATACAAAACGGAGGACTAGGTGCATATGATGGAATTGAAAGTGAACATGGTTATCAGACCCAACAACTCTAGTATTCAAGAAATTCATGAGATGTAACATACCAGGTAGGTGGATTAGAAAGCATAACCTTTTGGCTTGAAAGTAGTAACCAAGGGTCATATATATAAACCCATTCCTTAATGGAGGTTGTTAGGAACGGACACAATATGTATCAATAAAGAATTAAGGTTCACATTTGAAATAAGGAATATACACTGCTCAAGAGTGTGTACTGATTTGCAAATTACCAACAAAATCAATGGCATAGATGCCAGCAATGACAACTACCCTTACATTTGAAGAGTCGGCATCGTTTGCTTCTCTTTCTTCCTGCTACTTACACTCTCTTCTTACAGTCTACTATGACCCGAATGTTACATAAACCTAAAACTACAATATAAGGACCAAAACTAACTATTCTGAATTTATTTTATCTGAGAGAAGGTCTTCACATGATTAAAATGAGGATGATCCTTTTCCAAGTATCTATTGACCAAGCAAGCCATAATTAACCACCTTGTATGTGCTTGGACATTTAGAATAAGCCCCTCACATAAACTTTGCAGTAAATTGATGGAACGAAACCAAACCAAACAAAGCTTTTTCCCTCTATGTGGGTTTGGCTACATGGATCTTGTGAAGCCATCGTACTCAATCTGAGATCATTGATTAAGCATGCTCCATAAAACGTAGGTCTCTTTTTATGATTTCTGTCCATATCAACTTAGGTCTTCTCCTTCCTCGCTTGACATATGGCAGCACCATTTGCTCTCCTTTTCTCACCGGATTACTTAAAAGTCTACGTTGTATATGTCCAAACCATTTTAACTTTGTTTCTCTCATCTTCTTATCAATCGCTACTACACCAATTTCTTCCTAATTATTTGATTTCTAACTATGTCTTTCCTAATCCACCCACACATCAGCTACCCTCATTTTTTGGGCGTGTTTATGTTTTATTATCCAACATTGTTCCATAAAGCATTGTAGATCTCACGACGGTCCTGTAAAATTGATGGAACAAAGAATAGAAAAAAACTCACCTGATTCAAGTTCGAAGAATGAACTCGTTCAAGATCATCAATTTCTTTTTGAAGCCATTTATCACGAGCATCTTTACTGGAAAATTGGGTTGCACGACCTTGTTTTTGATAAAGAATGCTAAGCTGCTTTTCACGTTCCATGATACTATACATCGCCAAAACAATTCAGTAAGACACAACAATCAACACTCATCAGGACTCCAAAATGACAAAATCGATGAAGTTATTTTAAATGAAACAAACAATTTATTCAAATACATGTAAATATTGATAAAAAGTGTTGCAATACATGAGTTCAGAAAAGTGAAAAAGAAATACAACAAGGGAAAATAAAGAAGATACATGAAAAATTTAAAAAGAGAACGCAGAACGTGTCATTATATTGATTTTTCTTCGCATGGCGAGCTGATGCCTCTTTCAAATGGCACAAACTATGCAGCCAAAAAATGTATTAATTAATAATTGCAAGACAAAAAAACCTTCAGCATGGTTGGTAATTCACAATACCATAAGATTAGCATCGCATCAGACGACGGCCCTTGTGGTGATATAGAAAGAAATACGGGTAAGAGGACGAAATGTAAACGAAGAGAATACGAAATAACTTGGAAGAAGAAAGAATGATTCCAGTAAATTACAATATATATAAGTTACAATTCCATAAACATACTCTTTTGTTATCTTCTTCTCCTCTGTGCATTTGTTCTCATACAAAGTATTAGCTTTGTCAAGCTCCCTCGACGAGTCCTCTATTTCTTCTAGTAGCATATGGAGCTTCTTTTTTGCATCGTCCTAGAAGCATGACATTCAACCAATAAAATTCTGCCTCATAAACATCAACAATCTTATAAAATAATGCATTAGTTCATGTTATCAATTAGTAGAGCATTACTCTAGCTTGTAAATTCCCAGAAATTCTCTCTTGTATGTCTTTCACATCAAGCTCAAGCGCTGTCTGATTCTTTATTGCTCCAGTATGGCGCTTTTCTACAGCTGCTTTTTCCTTGTTTAAAGTCTGAATTTCTTTCACTAGATCTTTGGACCTCTTGTCTGAGTCCTTTGAATTTTCCTGAGCATCCAACAAACTGTTATACATCTTAGCTGACTCATCAGAAAACTTGGTTCTAGCCTCTTCAACCTGAAATAAGGAGAGAAATATTGGTATAAAACCTGCTGCCATCACTAAAAAGGGAAACCAGGAAATAAAAGTGAGCAAATTCTAGCCAACACAGAATACCATAAAATGAATTAATCACGGCCTTGAGAAATAAAAATGACAAGCAATGGGCCAAAAGGATAATTTCCTATGCATATTTAATGCCAAAAGTGCAAATTAAGACAAGAAAAAGCAGTGATTATATGATCCATAAGAACAAGCTTTGCATACATCAATAAATCTCAACCACCACACCTGCAGTGACTAAACCTTGAATAACTTAATGACTAAATATCTTCAGACTGACTATTAATTACAACTAACTTCACCAATCATCAATGACTTCTGAATTCATTTCTAATTTTCAGTGCTAATACATCTGCCATAACTTTTATTGGAAATGCTGGATTAGAAGTAGAACCACTGCAACACATAATCCTTGACAAGGTTTTGTTATTCCTTTAACCAAAAATCGGCTGCTTCAGAGACGGCATGAAAATATTTCATAATTGTCGCTCTGTTGATATTAGTCCATGCTCCAGTGGATACATGTTCATGTTCTAAATAGACTAAAAATATTTCTTTGAATAGGCATCAACTCTTAAATCAATTATGTTTGTTATAACACGCATGGATGTTCATCAAACCAAATCTACGATTGATAATCTATAAATACCACAAGGAATCACTCTTCAAGATTAATCTTAGACAGAGGACAGATACATTTACACTTAGAAGCTTCAGAACATAGACTAACCTCCACCAATTTCTGCCGAGCATCATGTAGTTCCTTATCATAAATGGTGTACTCGAGAGATTTTCTCTGCTTGTCAAGTTGCTGGTATTTTCTCAGTTCTTCCTTCTCTTCATCCAGTTCTTTCAATCTCTCATCCAAGTACTTAACAACTTGAATTATCTGCTGCCTTTTGTTGCCTGATATGCAGAAAAGATACACGTTATGCCTAAAGCACAAACATGTAAAACAAAACAACTCAATCACTTACCTGTTTCTTGCATAATTTTCAAACTTTCACGACGTCTCTCCTCATAAACTCGAGTTCCACCAATTTCCTTCAGTAAATCCAGCCGCTCAGAATCTTTCATCAGTGTCAAAGACGCTATCTATTGACCGGTACAGAGAAAAATTAAAAAGACAGACCAAATGCAACTAAAAGCAGATTCAATCGGTAATAACAAAGTTTAAATAAGCAGAATCATCCTACCTTTCCTTGCTGCACAACATAGTATGGATTAGAGCGAGAAAACCCAGCACTTTCCAATAAGTTCATAACTTCTGTTTTACTGTAAACCATGTTAGAGTTGTCAATCAGTTGACCATAAACACATTTATAAAATATAGTAAATGGGTTATTCTTCAACAAAAAAAAAAAAAAAAGGTAGATACGTGATGTGCTTTCCATCCAAGAAATATTCATCCTTTTTCAAACCAATTGTTCGACGCAACCGCACCTCCTCCTTGTCAACCTGTCATGGAGTACAGAAGCAAGATAGATACTTGAATAAACAAGAACAGATGGGCATGCAACATATGTTACTATCATCTTCTCTACGGAAAGGTGGAAAGCCTAAAAGAAGAAGCGCTGATTCACAACTATAAAAACAACCCAATTAACAAGATCAAAGGCCTTTTCAAAATTGATATTGAAGGCAATCCCTTCTTTCTTCCTCATTAATAATAAAAAGGTGTCAACGGAGGTTGAAGTTATAACAAAGTAAGAAATGCGTAATTTCTCATTTGTTCTTGAAAATAATTCAAAATTAATGTTAATATAAAGTTTAAGGCACAAGCATTGCTTATCCTTCCAGCCTAATAAATAGAAGCAGCAATTTGTAATGTAATAACTTCTAGAAATAACTATTGGTGTCCTTAACAAATAAAAGAGGGAAAAAAAAGGGGGGGACAATCACATAACCTTGAAACAATAAAATAGTTTGCAGAACATTACCGGGATGCGATTGTCAGAATTATCAAAAACAATCTCCACAAATGCAGATAAAACTTGGTGCCCTGCACCTTCCTGCTCAGTATTAAATTATTTATATCAAAAGAAGCACTATAATGATAACTTGATAACAGTATCAGTAATAAAACACACATGGAGTAGTGCATGCCTATCTTCACTGTGCAGTATTAAATATTTTATAACAAAAGAGGCACTAAAATGATAACTTGATAACAGTATCAGTAATAAAAACATACATGGAGTAGTGCATGTCTATCTTCACTGCGCAGGTTTTGAAAGAGGTCACTCAACACAAAACGAATGGCTACAATTCGAAATCCAAAAAGCATGTTACATGTTAACAATTTGCAATTAAACTAGTAATCAATGGTCATAAATTATATAACCATGATCAAGCACCCATTTACTTACCATGGAAAAAGTTTGTCTTCCCAGATCCATTAGCACCAACTGCAGAAGCCATGGTTGAAAATACACATAAATTTTTTATAAGTGAACAACGTAAAATACCTCATTTCGTTTTCAGTCAAAAAACTTATAAGTTGTAAAACTGAAATATAATTTATTTAACCATATATATGTAAACCAAGGAGATAAACATAACAGTCATTGGCTAGTATCTGTAAGTCCTTAAAGTATAACATACAGTTTTAAAATCCTGAAACAAACTAGATTTGATCCACCCTTTTTCCTTAATAAATTTATTTTTGTTTCCTATCAAAAGAAAAAGGAAGAAAACCTCCAGACTTAAATTGTGACGCTGAAAGTTACTCGCTAATGATTCGACTAAATATCCATAAATAGGTACTAAGACTTGCAATTTCCATTTTTCATTGATATTTAAGATGAAATGACCTATTCTTTACATCAAACCCACACAGATCTCAAACAAAAAATCCAACAGAAATCTATTTTTTAAGCCATAATCAAAGAATTGATATCTAATATGAAGTACAAGTTTGTTTCTGTTGTCATTTTTTCCTTTTTTTCTCCCCTTTTTTTGTAAATTTCACACACCATTTACCCACTCTCGCCGCATGCATAAACAAAACTAAATAACTTCCCCCTCCAAGGTTGGTGTGCGGGGGAATCGATCCCTTGACCTCTTGCTTTCATCGCAAGTGTCAAACCATCAGGGCTATCCCCTTGGGATGTTATTGTCGTCTCTGTAATTTCCTTTCATATCAATCAATTTTTCTTGTTTCTTATCGACCAAAAAGAGTACATACAGAATTTCAATAGATTAATTTCATACACTAAACATAACAAAGAGCCCCAATTTCAAGGGGAATTTTCCTTTCCCAATTATATTGAACTGTTGGAAATCACTAGAGGAGATATCTTCATTAAACCTCAAGTGTTAAATTCAAGGGACTAACTCAACCCAAAAATTAATTTGAGAGTTGAGGATTGCCCACTCAGCCGATGTAGGATACTTTCCTCAATACTCCCCCTCAAGTGCAGACCAGTTGTTTGCCTGATCCGTATCACGTGGGTAGGTAGTGTACACTTGTGTATGAATTTGGCTCTGATACTATGTTAAAGTTCATGAGCCTAACTCAACCCAAAATCTTAACAAGAAGAAAATCTACGTGAGACATCAAGCTTCCGAGTTCTCCTATCTACCTTATATCCACACAATGATATTCTCTAATAACGTGTGAGAGAAATATAGCCTTGCAATGCAGTTGCACTTCTCTCTTATTCTACCATTGATCTAGCTCTAAAATAAGGTATTGATGATGAACACTACTCTATATGAAACCAAATTAACAATATTTTATTATCACAGGTATAAAAGACATACAAAATTGGTTTGCTGAGCAAGCAAAGCATATATGAAGCAAAGGACAAGAAGTAGAACATCATTACCAACGCAGTTAACTCTGGGGCTAAACGGCTCAGTAGCAACTTGTTCTTTATAGCTCTTAAACCCTTCAATTATAATCTAAATTGAAACCCAGATACCAAAACAGTGTTAAAGTGAAGTTCAAATAATGAACGACATTAAAAAACTTTTGTTACATACATGATTGCCAAATAAGATATACCTGCTTTATGTACATGATGAATTACCAAATCATCCACCTTCATCAAAAAATTAAATAAAAAACAATGAAAACATAGTCAAATGACGATAAAAATAACAACAATAACAATTTAAACCCAGCTATCTTACAGTCTACATAAACAATTTGAGAGTATTAAAGAAAATTAATCCTAAGAACCTCCAAAATGCCAAAGAAACCATGATTTGAAGTTGAACTCCGTGTAGAGTTTGCAAACAGTTTTTACAGTATTCGAGATCCAGAATACCAACCAAACAATTACCAATCATATCACAACAGTATTATTAGATACAAAAATTCAAGGAAACTACAACTTAGAACGAAAAATAAAAAAGCAAACCAAATACAAACACAGCAAATTAAGTACGGACTTCCAAGTTCAGACTTAAGAGCAAGTAAAGTCTAAAACCCTAGCTATAACTGAAACAGAAATTGAAGTTCAAGTTCAAAATTAAGATGAGCAGCAGACTGAACTAAGTCTACAGTTTCAATGAATCCGAGTTCATTCTAGGGTTTCAACAAACTGTAATTATACAAAAAAAATAAATAACTAAAAATTTAAAAAAAATAATAATTAAAAGCGCAAACAAAGAGAGAGAAATTTTATGTGAAATATATACCAATTGAGTTAATGCACGAGAGAGAGGATAGGATTACAAAAATGGAGAACTGATTCTTGCTGCTGAAGCTTTAGGTAGAATGATGAATAAATGTTAAATCTCTAAATTTTTAAATAATTAAATAAGAAAATAAATTTTCCGGTTTTATTTTATTCCCACGTGGCAGATAAACGAGGAAACCGGAGACAGCCGGTCGCAAACCGGTTATCCCACTAAAACTTACGTTTTTTTCTTTTTTCTGCCAGAATTTTTTTTTAAATGATTAATTTTTATACCATGTAGTTAAATTGATAAAGGGACCCCAACGTTAAGGAAAAGATGTCTTTAATATGAAAAATTATAAAAGATGTTCAAATATATTCGTTTTATCTATCATTATATTTTTGTTTGTTCATAAGGCATTAATTGAAACTGTGACCTTTTACATACACGTGTCATGTTATTATTTAATTATTATTGGAGAGTGTTTTAGGATTTGAATCACTATTTTTGTATGAATTTATATTATTAGGCTATAACAATATATAAGAGTTGTTAATAATGTGATGACCTCATGAGCTATATGATATTTCCATTTAAAGTTTGTCTTCAATAATTGCAACACGCGAGTTATCATCTAATTAATAATATAAACATCTCTCAAATCAGTGTTGTATTGGATAAGAGTTCGATCTATTCCTAAATATATTAATGAAAATCTACATTCTAATCATAGATCAACTTTAATGATGAATCAATTTTATGATGGTAAAACGTGAAATTGCTTACAAGCACTCAAACAACAAATACAACTATATACATGAAAGTTTGAATTGGGTAACTGAAAAATATTGCGGAATTAAAATTCTTATCAATTTTAAGCCACTTAATTAGTAGCTTTACCGATTAAACTTAGTGTACAATTTTCTCAAACAATGAACTCAATAACCCACTCCTCCAAACCGTGATTCAAGCTTTCCACTATGAAAATATGATTTCACACTTTACACCGAGAATTTTATGTTGCTCATTCACAAACCAAGAGTTTTGTTCATAAGTTCACCTCAAATATTTACACAAGAGTTTTATACTTATGCTCACTCCAAACCTTTTATAACAACAAGAGTTTTATCTATATGGTTACTCTTAAACTTTACACAAATTCACCCTTGACAGTATACACCACTCACCACAAAGAGATTTCTCACACAAGTATTTGATATAAAAAAAATTACAACACCACTAGGGTACTCACACAAAAGATAGTGAAGATTAAGATGTGAGTGTTTAACTCAAGTAAATTCAAGCTCACTAAATATGTATGAATATGTAATGTATGAGGTTTGATGATCAAGTAACTAATTATACCTAATAGTAAGGTGAATTGGGTAATTGACAAATATTACAGAATTAAAATTCTTGTCAATTTTAAGCCACTTAGTTAGTAGTTTTACCTATTAAACTTAGTGAACAATTTTCTCAATCAATGAACTCGACAATTTATTTCTCAAAGGCAAGTAACTAAAAAATATGGAAATATACAATAAACTTGCGATAAATAAAAGAGTTTAAAGATAGAGAAAATGACACTGTAATTTATAGTGGTTCGGCCAACAATGCTTACGTTCACTTCTCCAAACTGCACTTGAAGTTTTCCACTATACAAATGTGATTTCACACTTTATACTGAGAGTTTTCTGTGGTTCACTCACAAACCAAGAGTTTCGTTCATAGGTTCACCACAAACCTTTACACCAAAGCTTTATACATAGGCTCACTTCAAACATTTTACAACAACAATAAGAGTTTTATTCTGAAGTTCACTCTTAAACCTTTACACAAATTCACCCTTGAGAGTATACATTACTCACCACAAAGGATTTCTCACACAAGTGTTTGATATAAAAAGACTTACAACACCATTTGGGTACTCACACAAAAGATAATGGAGATTAAGATGTGAGAATTTAAACCAAGTAAATCCAAACTAAATGTATATGAAGATGTAATGTGTGAGCTTTGATGGTCAAGAGAGTGTATGTGTAACATCCTCAATCCGGATATGCTATCGGTATGTAATAGGTCGTCTTATCCCTCTGAGCTTCTTACTCTCTGACAACTGCTAATCTCATTTCATACATAAACATATGCATGAGGTCATTGCTCAACTCAACAACATAAATGCATAATACTTCTCATACTAAATACTCAAATGTAATATACAATACAACTCTGACAGTGAACTCTTATAATACATTACATATGTAACCTTTACTATATAACATATATTATACATGATACATGATATTTCCTGACTCTGTTTCTGACTTGACCTAGTGGACCGAACACTCTAGTGACTGCCATCAGTATTTATCCTCTCGAGCTCGTCCTCCGGGTATTCCTACAAAATAAAAAAACTGAGAGTGGGGCGTTAGATCGTTTGAAAGATCTAGTGAGTGGATAATTCAAACGAAAATTGATTCTTTCTGAAAATTCATAGTTCTAAAAAAACTGAAAACCCTCACAGAAAATAATTTTTTATGAAATCTCGATCTAAACTGAAAATACCTCTATTTCGGTAAAACTTTTGTAAAAACTCATTTATGTTTATAAGACTCTGTGCTTTTCTGTAAAACTATATTCCCGTGAAAACTCTTTTATAAATCTTATCATTTCTAAAAAATCTATTTCTGAAAATTCATTTCTGAAAAACATGTCTCTAAGAAATTTATATATGGATATCTGGCGCATGGGAGCACTACGTATCGTCGTCCCCCCACACGAAAAATATGACGCTTAGGGGCATCCCCATACGTAAATATCTAGTGGTCTTGGGGCGTTACTGTTAGGATTGGTGCTCATAGTGCCAATCCGGATCGTATTTATGTCCGATTCATGAATACGAATAATTCATTTTTCCATAATATTACTTATTTATGGTAGTACTTCTTGCTTTTATATACATATTCAATCCAATTACGATTAGATTGAAACTAAATATGATTTAGTGATATGTATATATTAGACAAAGAGCCGATAATATATTTTATAGTGCGCAGTTACAAAGTAGTTTGTAATTGACATTGGGAAGTGTCGCTACTAGAAGTATATTATCAAATAAAGTTCTTAGTCAAGATTCACTAACACGGGTCGGTTAGTAAAATCAGCTGAGACCAATACATGTCGTATATCGATACTTGGTCCGATAATTTATCCCAATGAACCATGAGTATTGGGAGACTCGTATAGACGTGTAGGTGTTTATTTAATAAACACTGAACGACTCACCGAAGATTTCCTAATATATGGTACACTAACGTCAATATGAATCTTCTCGAGTCGAGTAGCATAGTGGTCCTTCAACTTGAGATACCATTGTGGATATATGAGATATCCTTCACACTTTGATGGCAGTCATGTCACCGATCTATTTAGATCAGACTTCTTCATGTTCGTTGGGTGTGGACTGATGTTAATGATATCCTGTGAGTATCAGATAAAATCCATCAGTCATGTGTACAAGGCATAGGTATCATGAACGTGTTTGCGATTAAGTAAATCCATGGCCTTGGTATACTTCGGAAGTGAGTTTCGAGTGTTATTTAGAGATAGTAAATTTAAAAGTCGACTATATTACACCTTAGGGTTTGACATTCTTATCCATATCCCCGGTATAATATTGATAGCCTATGACGGAAGGATTATCTGTATGCAATGACCTCGACTTGCATAGTTTAGCGAGATTATCTGTGGTCGTCATAATTCATGAGTGAGTGAATTATGGACACGAAATTGGATTCTGTGACGGATAAACATAAACTTAGAGAGTCCCACAATATGAAGTGTACTCGTTGAGCACTTGGGCAACGCGTTATGAATAATATAGATTATTCATAATACTTCACCAGATTAAATAAGTTAATTCGAATGGTTTAAACAGTTAAACGAAAATACATGCATTAGGGGCATTTCGGTCAATTAATAATTCATGTGTATTTGTATTTGATACAAAATTTGATTTGATACATATTAATTAATTGTCAAATGAGACTTTGACACATGTCATTAATATATGTATTTATTATTTAATGTAAATAAAAATACATATATAATAATAATCTCATTAATTAATTATTTAGGTATTTAAATATTAAATATCTAGATAATTAAATTATATCAATATTACATAATTGTTATGCAATATGATTGACTATTATTGGTTACATGTGGCATGATTTTATTAAGCTTAAAGTTTACAAATCAGATTTGTTAACTTAAAGCTTATTATTATTATTTTATTTAATTAATTGACCAAATGACCAAAATGCCATTCTTACCCCCTAAAGTCGGTTATGCTTAGTATTTAAAGTGAAAATTTTTTGTTTTCTCTTTGATCACCACTCCTTGGCCGAAACCCATCTCCATGAAAGCTCCTAAAATTTTCTTGAAGAAGCTTGAAGACAAAGTGAAGAAATCAATAAAATGTTTAAGGAATTTAAGAGATTTTGAGGTAATATTCATAACTCTTAAACTTAGAAAGTTTTTTTCTTGTTCTTGAGCATCTATACAAGTTCTACGGTTTATTCCTTTCTTATATTTTGGGGCTTTTTGATTTGGAGGATGGATTTGGAGGCTAAATGCATGTGTGAAGTTTGATTGAATGATATTAGTGTAATATTAGTTCAATTTTATCATTTGATGACTTGTTGTCATTCTAGAGTGTTATGACCACTCTTGTAACTCCTAGAATTGTTCTTGAGTTCTTCATTTGTGGTGACTTTGGTTGGTGTAAGTATTAATATGATTAATGTTGAGAAATCTGGATTTAAATTATGAAAAATGATATTTTTGGTTACCAAATCATATCTATAATTTCAATGATTTTGGTGATGAAAAGTATGTTGTATGAATGTATTGGATGTGTTTTGGGAATTTGAACAATTTCCGGAAATTGTTTTGGAGTTGAAATATGCGAAAACAACGAAAAACGGCGTTACCAGGTGAGTTTCGGGCTTGCCATGTGTCCGTTGTCCAAACAGTGAATTGGTCACTGTTCGAGCAGCCCATGAACTGCCCAAGTACTATTGGGGATGACCTGGGCAGCCCCTGTCTGTATTGGTTGGTCGGTTCGGACAAAAATGTGTTTTATGCCACTTTGTATAAAAATATTTTTCGTAAAAGTTTCGCGATATTTCTAACCTATTTATGTCGTTATTTCATATCGAATAAATATGTTTAGGTGAAATATGAATGAATTATTCATATTGGATATTGAATAATTTATTCGGTAAGTTTAAAAAATTTTAAAGTTATGATTTCGCCCGAACCGCGCGCTTCCGATGCGCCCATGCTAAAACCCCAATAAAATTGATATCAGAACAGGTCTGATCCTTCATCCATTACATTGGTCATGCTTGATATATGATATATAATCCAATTTTTATATTTGCACATGTAACACATTCATGTAATTTACATGTTTCTTAATTTTTTTGGTTCTACGCTAACGGAAAACATAACAGAGATTTAATGGTTAAATTAAGTCATGTCTTCCCATGTAGAATTGAACTGTTGAGAAATTGATCTAGATTAAAATCTGCATTTGATTTAGAGTAAAACTATCTTTAGGAATATCCCCGCTTAAATAAGACATTAAAGTAACTAGTATTAGAAATACTTGTTTCTTGGTCCGCCTTGTCAGTACAGATGCAAATAATTTCCTGATGTTGTAGCTGTATCATGCCAAAGCTGTGCAGTTATGGCTGATGGTAGTTCATTTGCGCCGGTAGAACTTATATGATAAGAGACAAATTCAAGTGAAAGTGAAAATTCTGAACGTGCCAAAGCTGTCATGACTACATCGGTAGCTTGAGTTTGTCACTGACAAGTGAAGCCCTTATACGTCTCCTTGTGAACATGCCAAAGATGTTACAACGAGAAACAGTCAAGACCAAAATCAGGAATCACACTGAGTGTGATTGACAATGAGTTGTCTACCTGTGAATATATGTAGGCGAGAACGTGTCAAAGCTGTGAGTCGAAATATATTCATGAGGTCCACTTCTTACTATGGAATTCAATTTATTATTTTTTTTTGGATTCCCGTTTTCCGTTAAGGATTACGATATTATGTAAAAGTAGTGGAAGGCACTGCTGGGTTAAAAATCTATAACTAAAACAGTATGTAATATTATGAAAATTGCCGCTTATGTTTTCCTTATTCTATATTGTTGATAGAATTAAACTTCTAATCCACTGCATGCATATTATTTGTATATTTTTTCTGACATGGCTTATAGTTACAGTTTTCTAGAATATGTTCTAGATTAAGAGTAGACTTGGATATTGTTAGATTAGACAAAACCATCGGGAACTGTTGTTCCAATTTTCTTAAAAAATCAAGATGGTTAGTGACTTAGTTACTAAGTCACTTTAGGTAATCAAAATAGATATATATTTTACGATATAATTCTGTAGAGAGAATAGTTTCTTTTGTAGTAAGAATTGACGTGAATTAGTTCATGTCTCGAGATTCTTGACTAGCATTAAGAAAACCTCATTAGGTATTTGTTTATCTGATAATGACATTTCTTGGCTTTAGTGACCTTTAGAGATAATGTGTCTGACACATTTTGCTAATCAATTATTTGCAATTGTTGTGAATAGTTGAAGGAAAATAATAAAGCTAAAGAAAAAAGATATGTATAGTTGTGTGTATAGCATATCGATTCTCACAACACGACAACT
This sequence comes from Zanthoxylum bungeanum, assembly GCA_019454045.1. Lineage (NCBI taxonomy): Eukaryota > Viridiplantae > Streptophyta > Magnoliopsida > Sapindales > Rutaceae > Zanthoxylum > Zanthoxylum bungeanum. The sequence continues at coordinate 132,214 of SKCR01045150.1, read as the reverse complement.
ATAGGTATTGGATACTAGATCTCCCGTCTAGTTATTTAAAATAGTGTTTAAGGATTATTTTTATATTTGATATCAGAACTTGCGACTATTGGATAGTTACTTGTTCTTTATAAATAATTGTTACATATTTTAGTACGACTAGTAGTATCATTAACGAATAGATAAACATTAAGAAAAATATTCGGTTAACTAAATAATTTAGAACAGTGCTTTATGAGATTTTATCATATAATTATTAGATGCTTATTATGTATGGTAAAGGATGGTCTGATACGAGATCACACCACATATCCTTATCCATTTAATGAATATTATATTCGAGAATGTGATTAAATCTCATTTAACCAATGGTCGTCATTGGACCACATTTTTATTATATTAATACATTGGATGTATGTAGTTTAATGAATTATAAATTTTCTTGGATAGTTTTCTTTACTTCGTAACTTAGTTAATGAGTTGTCATGACTTAGTTACGTGTTTCTAAAAGAATACATATTGAACGTCTTGAATGGTTCGAGAACTTTCAATATGTTTCTGATGAAACGCGGATAGAATATTTTAAATGGTTCAAAGATATTCGTTTTGAAGTTTTGAAAACTGTATATTTAAAATTCATCATGAATCTTTGAATTGTTCAAAGATGTTTGATGCGATCAAACATATGAATTTATGGCAATTAGTTATAAGATAATTCAATGAATGTGATTCTTATTCAATATTATTCTTCTACGATTCCATCGTGATGAAATTGGTCAGTGGGATAAATCGAATCCCATATGATTTGATTCGTTTGATATTGAGTGCTACCGAATTAGTTTCAATACTTTTGGGGATATGCTCCAGTAACACTAATTCATCATTTTAATTAATGTTCCATTAGTTTCTACAGTTATGTATATGATATGTATAAGTAGAAAATTCAAATCTTGAAAAGTTTGAGATTTGAATCTTTCTTTTGTATAATGGTTATATAATTGAAAAGTACTTGCGTCTCAGAGGTATAAGTAGAAGTTTATCATTTGTTTTATTTAATAGAATATTGTATTTTATTCGAATATAGAATATCTTTTCTATGAGCCCGAGTAATAAAATTGTTTTATTAGTTAGTGTGTAACATCAGATGTTGATCAATGTAGAAAAGACTTGACTTAGTGAAGTCAAATGTGAGAATGATAAAATTTAAATGGAGCTACATAATTAATAAGATGAAAAGACCCTTAGACAACTACTATATAAGTCCAATAGGATGTCTGAATCATTTGCGAATTATTTGATACTTAATGGTTCTGACGTTCTCTTATCGAAGAAAATTATCCTATAACTTCTAGTGAGAGCGATATTTGATATCGATATCGGAAGTTATCATTGAACCATAGATCTAAGATTGTTCGTAGCTTACTACTATCAAGTTTTGAACTTGATTAAGCTTTTGTTATGAATCGTTCATAAAATGTGCAAATGGTTTCCACAACGAACACATAGTGAGCTTATTAAAGGTTTGACCGTTATAGTATGACATTGAGAAAGGTTATACTCAACAATCTATTGTAGATTTTGAGGAAACTTGTCTCTAGTCACACTAATTGAACAATTAAAGATCTATTGGTTAATGTTGATATTAGACTATGTATTTTGGCTAAAGAATGTAAATAAGCGTTCCTGAATGGTTTCTTCAAAGAAGAGATCCGTTGTGATTTCTTTAATTGAAGAGTTCATTCTAGAATGGCCCTGGAGTTTGTATTCTGTTAAGCTCACAGTTTGATATACTAGCTTATAGAGCCTATTGTAGCCTTAGATAAGCTTTCCGGAAATCTGTGTTTTCTAATTTTGATAACAGTCAGATTGTCTGGTTTTATAAAAAACATAAAGAATACAAATGTGATAGTAGGGTTAGTAGAAGCGTACAAATTTCTTTATAGTATTGTATATCCTAACGACATTATCATTATTAATGTAATAATGAGATGTTTGTGAGGTAAAAGATTTATCTAAGTCTTATTTTCTCCATGAAAGCAGTGAGAGTAATCTCTGTTATATTTGATATAAAGTCTTATATATGATATAAAACAAGAGACTTATGAGATACTCCCATTAGTCGTGCATTAGATATGATCTAATAAAGGACACAACAAGACTATCTGTGTGACAGTTAGTATAACTGTTTGACAATTAGTGTGTCTCTTGTATATAGTATTCATCTTTCATAAAGGATGATTCCTTTGTCGAAAGAGAAATTGATTAGAATGTCTAGTCATTTATGCATCATATGATGATGGCATAATGAATACTATATTATGTGCGATTAAAATTATCAATTTAATCATAATTGTTACGAATTATTTTGGTATGTTATAGACCATAGGATGTGTCTTGAAACAAGTTCTTTGTTATCTTTGAGATATTAAGAATGAGTTTCTTATTCATGGAGAATATAGTCTGCAACCATTATGGAGAGTCATATTAGTTTTGAGTCTAATTATGACGTTAGACAGTCTACGTCATATAGAGTCAGAAAAGATACAGTAGGAGTGTCACAGTTGATTCTACTCTATTAGTGGAATTAGTTGTAACTTATGAAGTTTCATAATCACCTTATAGATTAGAAGTTTTAATATTAGTGTTGTGGTTGTGGTTGTTTGCATAGTATTTTGGATTTAATCCTTACATACATAGACAACTCAATAGCAGTAGCACAATATTGATATCGCATCTGAGTCATATTGATGTATAACTTAAGTTATACAATATATAAATAATGTTGACTAAGAGAAATGATTGGGTTTGTTGGACAAACTCAATAAGTTATAGCAGACTTACTTGTTGTTGCCTACCTCTTGAGTGCTAAGTCAGCTCTTGAGGATCATGTGTATGTAATACATATTTAGATATGTATATGATACCGTGGATTAGCACTAGATCAATTGGGAGAAATTATTAGGGTTGGTGCTCGGAATGCCAATCCATATCATATTTATGTATAATTCATGAATACAAATAATTCATTTTTCCATACTATTATTTATTTATGGTAGTACTTCTTACTTTTATATACATATTCGATCTAATTACGATTAGATTGAAACTAAATATGATTTAGTGATATGTATATATTAGATAAAGATCTAATAATATATTTTGTATTGCGCAGTTATAAAGTAGTTTGTAATTGACATTGGGAAGTGTCACTACTAGAAGTATATTATCAAATAAAGTTCTTAGTCAAGATTCACTAACACGGGTCGGTTAGTAAAATCAGCTGAGACCAGTACATGTCGTATATCGATACTTGGTCCGATAATTTATCCCAATGAACCATGAGTCTTGGGAGACTCGTATAGATGCGTAGGTGTTTATTTGATAAACACTGAACGACTCACCGAAGATTTCCTAATAGATGGTACACCAATGTCAATAGGAATCTTCTCGAGTCGAGTAGCATAGTGGTTCTTCGACTTGAGATACCACTGTGGATATATGAGATATCATCCACACTTTGATGGCAGTCACATCACCGATCTATTTAGATCAGACCTCCGCCTGTTCGTTGGGTGTGGACTGATGCTCATGATATCCTGTGAGTATCAGATAGAATCTGTCAATCTTGTGTACAGGGCATATGTATCATGAACGTGTTTGCGATCAAGTGAATCAATGGTCGTGGTATACTTCAAAAGCGAGTTCCGAGTGTTATTTAGAGATCGTAAATTTAAAAGTCGACTATATTATACCTTAGGGTTTGACGTTCTTATATATATCCCCGGTATAATATTGATAGCCTTTGACAAATGGATTATACGTATGCAATGACCTCGACTTGCATAGTTTAGCGAGATTATCTGCGGTCGTCATAATTCATGAGTGGGTGAATTATGGACACAAAATTGGATTCTGTGACAGATAAACCTAAACTTAGAGAGTCTCACGATATGAAGTGTACTCGTTGAGCACTTGGGCAACGCGTTATAGGGCATTTCGGTTAAATGATGAATAAAATAATATAGACTATTCATAATACTTCACCAGATTAAATGAGTTAATTCAGATCATTTAAACGGTTAAACAAAAATACATGTATTAGGGGCATTTCAGTCAATTAATAATTAATATGTATTTATATTTGATTTGATACATATTAGTTAATTATCAAATGAGACTTTGATACATGCCATTAATATATGTATTTGTTATTTAATGTAAATAAAAATACATATATAATAATAATCGCATTAATCAATTATTTAGGTATTTAAATGTTAAATATCTAGATAATTAAATTATATCAATATTACATAATTGTTATGCAATATGTTTGATTATTATTGGTTACATGTGGCATGATTTTATTAAGCTTAAAGTTTACAAATTGGATTTTTTAACTTAAAGCTTATTATTATTATTATTATTTAATTAGATTAATTGACCAAATGACCAAAATGCCATTCTTTACCCATAAAGTCGGTTATGCTTAGTATTTAAAGTAAAAAAAAATTTGTTTTCTCTTTGATCACCACTCCTTGGCCGAAACCCATCTCCATGAAAGCTCCCAAAATTTTCTAGAAGAAGCTTGAAGAGAAAGTGAAGAAATCAAAAAAAAGTTTAAGGAATCTAGGAGATTTGGAGGTAATCTTCATAACTCTTAAACTTAGAAAGTTTCTTTCTTGTTCTTAAGCATCTAGACAAGCTATAGGGTTTCTTCCTTTCTTATATTTTGGGCCTTTTTGATTTGGATGATGGATTTGGAGGCTAAATGCATGTGTGAAGTTTGATTGAATGATATTAGTATAATATTAGTTCAATTTTATCATTTGATGACTTTTTGACATTCTAGAGTGTTATGACCACTCTTGTAACTCCTATAATTGTTCTTGAGTTCTTCATTTGTGGTGACTTTGGTTGGTGTAAGTATTAATATGATTAATGTTGAGAAATTTGTATTTAAAGCATGAAAAATAATATTTTTGGTTACCAAATCAGATTTGGAATTTCTGTGATTTTGGTGATGCAAAGTATGTTGTATGAATGTATTGGATGTGTTTTGGGAATTGGAACAATTTTCGGAAATTATTTTGGAGTTGAAATATGCGAAAATAACGAAAAACGACGTTACCGGGTGAGTTTCGGGTTTACCATGTGTCTGCTGTCCAAACAGTGAATTGGTCACTGTTCGGGCAGCCGATGAACTGCCCAAGTATTATTGGGGCTTAACTGGGTAGCCCATGTGTGTATTGGTTGGTCGGTTCGGACAAAAACGTATTTTATGCCACTTTGAGGAAAAATATTTTTCGTAAAAGTTTCGCGATGTTTCTAACCTATTTATGTCGTTATTTGATATCGAATAAATATGTTTAGGTGAAATATGAATGAATTATTCATATTGGATATTGAATACTTTATTCGGTAAATTTAAAAGTTTTTAAAGTTACGATTTCGCCCGAACATCGCGATTCTGATTTGCCCGTGCTAAAACCCCAACAGTTACGTCTCGTTGTCCCCCAAGCCACAAATCTGGATTCAGGGTGCAGATCTATGCTACCCTCTATACTCAAAATCTGGGATCTATGGGCATCAATCATCCATAGTCCATAACTATGTGTGCACACGATATATGTATCCATCAATTTCATAGCTTAGTCAAGTTATATACTGAGGTGGGTTTTTCCCTAATGCCTCGAGAAATCATAAATCTCAAACTTTGGAAATCATTTCTTTCTAAAACATTCCTCAAATAGTTCTTTATTCAAAATACAATTGAAGGTAATATTGGCTAACGCCCTAAGTGCATCAAAAGTAAGTTTTGTTTCAATAACATATAAGTAAACATGGTTAAGAGAATGGTCCACTCACTGATTTGAAGTCCAGTTAGTATTACTTCACCTTGCTAAAGGAATTTGCAGTTCCTGCGATGATCTATAATTGATGAACTTAATTAGAATATAAACCGTGGAATATGTTTCGGAACTAGGCTAAATTTCTTAATTCAAGTACTCGTTATCACTACATGGTGTATCATGCTTGTAATATGATGTAATGGGTGTACATGAGTCGATATGAGACTTTTAGAGTGACTTCTAACATTCTATGATGAAATTGTATGGGTTAAATCTGATTATGAAATTTGGCCTCGCGACGCCCACTGGTTCAGACCTGAGGCAGAGCCTCTGTTTTCTCTGCATCACGACACTAAGCTTTGAGCGTCGCAACGCCCACTCTTTCAGACTTAGGTAGTCGGCACCTTTTTGATGACATGTCGCGACGCTGGCCTGATTTCAGAGCCTAAAACCAACTCCACAAAGATAATGCTCAACAATTCTCATACCACCACTCTAACACCCTCACATAGGTACTTTTCCAAACTTCTATATCAACAATTCTCACATAGGTACTTTTCCAAACTTCTATATCAACACACAAGAGGCATATTCAATTCCCAGCTTCTATATATATCAATTATCCACCTCAATACACAAGAAATATATCCAATCCCTCTCAACACATTCACACACTCACAAAGGCCTTAATTCATGTTAATACTATCATAATACTCTCCAAAATGCATACAAGTAACTAAATCAAAGACAATTAGGCAATTCCAAATTCTAAGATTTATAAGGTGCGAATTTGGACTTCAACATTTCAAGCTTACAACTAAAATTAGAAGAGGAAAAGAGGATAAAGAACTTACTTTGCATAAGATGAGCTTGGAACCATCACTTGTTGCTACTAAATTAGCTTGAGGAAGAACATTCATTAGGCTCCAAATGGTGCATGGAAGAGGTATAACCCTTATGAGGGTTACACCCCAAAACAAATAATGTCCTTAAGGCACCCTTCCACGTCTATTTAAAGGGCTTTGGAGGTTCATTCGAAGGATCTAGATCTGAAAATAAATCTTGAGTCTCATAATTTCATTTTTTAGTCAGAGAGAGAGTTCCTCCATTTCCAAGTTCAAGATCTTCTTAAGGAGTGCCCCTTGGAGAAGAGGAATCCGAGTTATCATGGGAGAACATTTGCCACAAAACCCGTAGAGCACCGAGACGGGGCTAATAAGTTCTTAAGGACAGAGATCTATCTCGACTTGGACTGCATTTCGTCAATTTTTTCAGGTTTTTTCTTCATATTGCAAGTTTTAGGGTTTTGCATAGTTTGATTGGTATTCTGGTTTTGATCCGTTTGGTTGCATGTTAGTTTCTGTTTAATGACACTATACCACCAACAATCTTAAGAACTAACCAAATTAGTGTTATTAGATAGTAATTCGCATGCTTAGATAAGTAAATTTTCTGGAAAATATAGCATGTGCATGAAAAATACGTAAGGGCGTTCGAACGCCCGACAAACGCAAAAGCTAAAATCTGAATTTTCATAAGAACGTTTGAACGCGTCTTCAAACACAACTCGAATGCAAGCCTTCTGCCTAAGAATGTTCGAGTGTCATTAAGAACGTTCGAACGCAACTCGAACGCAACTCGTACTAGGTGACTAAAAATATGTGGCCACATTGATTATGATTTTCACACGTTACAGAAACGTACGTATCATTGAAGTAATATAGTGACTAATGAGTCAGATGTCAAACCCACATGGACTTATTATCCACTCTACTATTTATTAAGATTACTTACCTATGGTTATTTAAATGAAATTTAATTGGGATTTTAATAAAACTTAATTAAAGCTTTTTATGTAGAGTTGTGAATCCACTCAGTATTATGCGAAAAATGAATTGATTTTCCTATACGTGTACGGGCCCAAATTGGGTCGAGGGAAAAACCATCTTTTCACCTCAAACCCAACATTATGCAAGGCCTGAAAGTAAAGACTAGGCCCAAAGAATTCAGTATTATTAGATTACAATTAAACCAGAATCTTAAAGACAAAACCTTATTATTATTTCAACCACCTTTCCCCACTTTGCCTATCACAAGGCATATTCCCACATGCTCACACTTTTTATCAAGTGTCTGGCCACGTTATGGGACTTATGCCAGCTGATAAAGACGATCATTTTCACCTATAAATAGCAACGTAATTCAAGAAACAGGGCATCAGAGTATACTTGAGCATTCTAAGCTTATCCTCTATTCTCTGGTATAAACTCTCAGAGCTTCATATTTCCTAAACATTTTCCTCCGCCCTAACGGCCACCCAAAGAAGGTTAAGGTAATAGCAGACCTTACCTTCACATTTTTACTTATTCACTGCTCTTTACACACTACTGACTTGAGCGTCGGAGTGCCCCCGGCACCTACCACACCGGTGGGCAGTATACTCCCGCTCACTCTACTTTGTTTTGCATGATCGCTAGTGCCCTCTGTTAGGGTTGGTGCTCCGAGTGCAAATCCGGATCGTATTTATGTCCGATTTATTAATACGAGTGGTTCAATTTTTTCATAAATATTACTAATTTTATCGTAGCACTCTTATCTTTTATACACATATTCGGTCTAATCACGATTAGATATCTGATTCTGATTAGACCAAAACTAAATCCGGTTTAGTGATATGTGTCTATTAGACAAAGACCCTAGGATTTACGATATAGTGCGCAGTTATAATGTAGTTTGTAATTGACATTGGGAAGCGCACTATAAGATGTACACCCTTAAATAAAGTTTATGGTCAAGATTTACTAACACAGGTCGGTTAGTAAAATCCGCTGAGACCAGTACATGTTGTATATCGTGACTTGGTCCGATGGTTTATCCTAGTGAACCATGAGTCTCAGGAGACTCGTATAGACATGTAGGTGTTTATTTGATAAGACACTGAATGACTCACTGAAGGTTTCCTAATAGATGGTACACCAACGTCAATATGAACCTTCTCGAGTTGAGCGAGCGTAGTGGTCCTTCTACTTGAGATACCAATGTGGATATATGAGTTATTTTCTACACTTTGATGGCAGTCACGTCAACGATCTATTCATGATCAGACCTCCGCCTGTTCGTTGGGTGTGGACTGATGCTCATGATATCCAGTGCGTATCAAGATAGGATCTGTCAGTCCTGTGTACAGGGCATAGACATCCTCACGTGTTTACGATCTAGTAAATCCATGACCGTGGTATAACGTCGGAAACCAATTCCGAGTGTTATTTCGTGATCGTAAATTGAAAGTCGACTGTATTATACCGAACGAATTTGACGTTCTGATCTATATCCCAGGTATAATACGGATGCCCTGTGACGGAGGGATTATACGTATGCAATGACCTCGAGTTGCATAGTTTAGCGAGATTATATGTGGTCGTCATAATCCATGAGTGGATGGATTATGGACACGAAATTGGATTTCGTGACGGATAAACCTAAACTTAGAGAGTCCCGCAATATGAAGTGTACTCGTTGAGCACTTGGGCAAATCGATATGAATAATACGAATTATTCATAATACTTCACCGGATTAAGTGAGTTTATTCGGATCGGTTAATCGGTTAAACGATAACACATGCATTAGGGAATTTTTGTCAAATAATAATTATTGTGTATTTGTATTTGATACATAATACGATTAGATACACATTAATTATTTGTCAATGAGATTTTGACACGTGCCATAAATATATGTATTTATTATTTAATGTAAATAAAATACATATATTTGTGTAAATTAATTGTTTAATTATTTAATAGTTAAATAATTAAATAATTAAAATTTTTCCAACCTTATCCATTTATTATAATTGTTATGAAAAATGGTGGATTATAGTTGGATGACTTGGCATGAATTAATTATGCTTTATATATGTTCAATTTTGATTGGAAATTATAAAGTATATATATTGACTTTTATTTGATTAAAAATTGAAAAAGACAAAAATGCCCATTTACTTCCAATTTCATTTTTTATATAAAAGGAAAGAGAAAAATTATTTTGATCATCTTCTTCATTCCATCTATGGCCGACACTTTGAGATACAAAAACCCTAAAAATTGTTTTTGATGAAACAAGAAAGAAAAGCAAAGAAATCAAAGAAAAAGCTTAAGGAACTTGGAGTTTAAAGGTAATCTTCAAAAAACCCAAGCTTGAAATTAGTTTATTTTGTTTCTTGGTTTCTTAGAATTGTTTTAGGGTTGCTTTTCTTATAAAATTTGGGGCTTTTGGCTTTGATGGATGATATTGGAAGAATAAGCATGTGTGAAGTGTAAATTTGAAAGTAATTAGTGTAATTAGTTTCAAATTTAATCAATTTATTCATTTAATGAATTGTTGCCATTCTAGAGTTGTTGATCCACTCTTAGATAGCCTATAATTGTTCCAGAGTTGTTCATATGTGGTGGGACTCATTTGGTGATGAATTAATTAGATTAATCTTTGTAAAAATTGGATTAAAGTATGATTTTTGGGCCAATTTCGTTTTCTGCTCAGACCTAGAAAAGTTTCTGTTTTGGGGATGAAATTGTTGTTTTTTGAATTTTTTTGGATGTGTTTTGGGAGTTGGCACAATTGCCAGAAAGTGTTTCCGACTTGAAATAAGCGAAAACGGCCAAAAACGGTGTTACCGGGTGGATTTTGAGCCAACCGGGTGACGGCTGTGAAAATAGTGAATCCATCACTGTTTGGGCAGCCCATGAACTGCCCTGACACTATTGGATCTGACATGGCAGTTTCCATAAGTGTCGGGTAGTTGATTCGGTCAAAAATACGTTTTCGGCAATTTTGCGGAAAAACTGTTTTCGTACAAGTTTCGCGAGTTTTCTCATTATTTATGTTAATATATGATATTAAATAAATTGGTTAAGGTGAAATATGAATAAATTATTCATATTAGATATTGAATAATTTATTCGGTATTTTTGAAAAAGTTTTAAAATACGATTTCACTCGGACGCGCTTCCGCTGCTCCCATCGCCCAAAACCCCAACAAAAATGGTATCAGAGCGGGTCTGATGCTTCATCCATTACATTATTCATGCGTTATATATGATATTTAATCCAATTTTAATGTTCAAACATGCTTGAAATCTAGATATGTTTCTTAACTTTTCAATTCTACGCTAACGGAAAATGTAACAAAATTTAATAGTTAAATTGAGTTATATTTCCTATAGGTAGTGTTGAATTGTTTAGAAATTTATTTAGATTAAAATTCTGCATTGGATGTAGAGTGTGGCTTCCGTAGGGAAATCCCCGCTTTTAAATATGGCTGTAAAGTAACGTGTATTGGATACATGTTTCTTGGTCCGTCTTGTCAATACGGTTTATGGATAACTTTCTATGGCTGCATCCGAGAAAGTGCCAAAACAGTGAGGGTGTAGTTGATAGAATTTTATCCATGCCGGTTGTATAATGATACTAGACAAATTCAAGTGAAAGTGGAAATCCTGAACGTGCCAAAGCTGTCAGGACTACATCGGTAGCTTGAGTTTGTCATTGGCAAGTGAAGCCTTGATACGCCTCCATGTGAACGTGCCAAAGCTGTCACAGCGAGAAACGATCAGGACCAAAACTAGGAGTCACTGGTGAGTGATTGACAATGGGTTGTCTACCTAATGAATATACGTAGGCGAGATCATGCCAAAGCTGTGAGTCGAAATATATTCATGGATCCTACTCTCACTATGGAATTCGATTTGATTATTGAATTCCCGTTGTCCGTTGGGGATTACGGTATTACGTAAAGTAGTGGGAGACACTGTTGGGTTTAAAATCCATAACATAAGCAGTGTGTTATATTATGGAATTTATTGCTTTCGTTTTCCTTAATTCTATATTGATAATATAGAAATTTACTTCTAATCCACTGCATGTTATTATTAGAATAGATTTTCAGACTTAACTTATGGTTGCGTTACTCTAGAATATGTATTAGAAAGACAGTAAATTTAGATATTGTTAGATTAGTTAAAATCATCGGGAACTGTTGTTCCGATTTTCTTTGAAAATCAAGATGGTTTGTGACTTAGTTTCTAAGTCACGATTAGGTAATCTAAGTGGATATCTGGTTTAGGATATAATAGTCAAGTTAGAATTGTTTCTTATGCAGAAAAGAATTGACTTGAATAGTTCATGTCTCGAGATTCTTGACTGGCATAAGAAAATCTCTTTAGTATTTATTTATCTTTAATAACGTTTCTTGGCTTTTAGTGACTTTTAGAAGTCACGTGTCTGACACATTTTGCTAATCAATTATTTTACAATCGTTGTGAATAATTGAACGTAAATTATAAAGCTTATAGAAAGGAGATGTGTATATTTATGTATAGAGAATACTGATTCTCACAATACGATAATTGTAGGTATTGGATACCAGATCTCCACTCTAGTTATTTAAAATAATGTTTAATAACTGTTTTGATATTTGATATCAGAACTTGTGACTATTGGATAGTTACTTGTTATATATAAATAGTTGTTACATATTTTAATATAACTAGTAGTGTCATTAATGAAAAGATAAACATTTAGAAAAATATTCGGTAAAATAAATAACTTAGAACTTTGCTTTATGAGATTTTATCATAAAAGCATAAGATGTTTTTTCCTTATGGTAAAGGATGGTCTGATATGAGATCACACCACATATCCTTATCCATTTAATGAATATTGTATTCAGGTGTGGTTAAATCTCATTTAACCGATGATTGTCATTGGAACACCGATTTATTAAACTAATACATTGGATGTATATGGTTTAATGAATAAATAATTGTCTTGTATAGTTTTCTTTACTTCGTAACCCAGTTAATGAATTGTCATGACTTAGTTACATGTTTCTACTAGAGAACATGTTGAACGTATTGAATTGTTCAAGAACTGACAATATATTTCTAATGAAACTTGGATAGAATATTTTGAATAGTTCAAATATATTCTATCTGTAGTGTTGAAAATTGTATCTTTAGAAATTCATTGCGCGTCTTTGAATTATCCGAAGATGTTTGATTTGATCAAACGCATGAATTTAAGGCAATTAGTTCTAAAGTTATTTAATGAATATGATTCTTACTCCATATTAAACTTCCACGATTCCATTGTGATGGAATTGGTCAGTGAGAGTTATCGAATTTTATATGATTTGATTTACTGAAATTGAGTATTACCGAATTAATTTTTCAGCACTCTTGGGGTTATGCTCTAGTAACACCAATTCGTCTTCTTAATTAAGGTTCCATTCGTTTCTACAATTACATATATGATATGTATAGTAGAAAATTCGAATCTTGAAAAGTCTGAGATTTGAATCTTTCTTTTATATAATAGTTATATAATTGAAAGTATTTGTACCTCGGAGGTACGAGTGATAGGTTTATCATTGATTATATTTAATGGAATATTGTATCCTATTTGATAGAGTATCTTTTCTACGATCCCGAGTAATAAAATTATTTTGTTACTTGGTGGTTAACATTGGATGTTGACGATTGCAGAAAAGATTTGACTTTGTGAAGTCAAATGTGAGAATGATAAACTGTAATGGAACTACGTAATTAATAAGATGAAATGACCGTTAGACAACTTCCTTATAAGTACAATAGGATGTAAAAATTGTTTGCAAAGTATAAGATACTTAATGATTCTGTTGTTTTCTTATTGAAGAAAATTATCATATAACTTATAGTGGGAGCGATAGTTGATATCAATTTCAGAAATCAGCATTGAACCATATATCTAAGATTGTTCATAACTTACTACGATCAAGTTTTGAACTTGATTAGGCTTTCGTTATGAATAGTTCATAAAATGTGCAAATTGTTCGCGCAGCAAAAACATAGTGAGCTTGATAAAGGTTTGTCCTTTATAGTATGACAGTGAGAAAGGTTATACTCAGAAGTCTGTTGTAGATTCTGAGGAAGCTTGTCTCATGTCGCACTGATTGGACAATTAAGGATCTGTTGGTTAATGTCGATATTAAACTGTATTTTGGCTAAAGAATGCAAAGTGGCGTTCTTGAGTGATTTCTTCGAATGAGAGATCCGTTGTGATTTCTTTGTTTGAAGAGTTCATTCTAGAATGGCCCTAGAGTTTGTATTCTGCTAAGATCACAGTTTGATATACTAGCTTATGGAGCCTATTGTAGACTCAGGTAAGCTTTCCGGAAATCTGTGTTCTCTGATTTTGATATCAGTCAGATTGTCTGGTTTTATCGAAGTATGGAGAATATGTAATTGTAAGTAGGGTCAGTGGGAGCGTACAAATTTCTTTATAGTATTATATATCCTTAAGTATTCTTTTCTCCGTGAGTGCAGTGGGAGTTGTCTCTGATATATTTGATATAAAGTTTTATATAAGATATAAAACTGATAGTCGCATATTAGATATGATCTAATAATGTACATAGACCCCCGGCCGGCGGTTCGGTTCTGGTTCGGAACCGAACCGAACCGGCCGGTTTCCGGTTCCACAAGTGTGGAACCAGAACCTTAAACCGAACCGAAACCTTGAACCGAACTGAAACTGACCGGTTCGGTTCCGGTTCCGGTTCGGTTCCAAACCTTTTTTTTAATTTTGAAAATTATTTAGAATAAATGAGATTATTTTATAAATAAAAAAAATTATTACATTGAAGAGCTTGAGCTTAAATTTTTAAAAATTTAAGTTGCCTACGTATCCTCCAAGGGTAAGAGGAATCAAAGTTCACGTAGTTCCATTACAATTTTAAGACATATCCCCTTTGTAAAATGTAAATTATAATCTTACAATTATCAATCATCATTATCAGTTGATCTTTCGGCTCCGGTTCCGCTTGCACTTGTTGTTGCACTTACAGATGCATTATCGAACAAATCTTCAAAATCATCGGGGGCATCTTCTTGTTGTCTCAGATCAGCTCGAGTCCAATCATCCACACAAGTTGTTGATTCTAGAGTGCTTGGATGTAATGAAGATCGCCTATCTTCCAATATATTACCTCTCATGCTGAAGGCTTGCTCACCGCAACGGTGGAAATAGGTGCTGTCAATATCTCTTTAGCAATAATTGATAAAACATGATATATATTTTGATGTCGGTTCCACCATTCAAGGATTTTAAAATTTTTACTGCATAAACTTTCATTAGAAAACTCAAAATTTGTAGATAAATAATTATCTAATTCAGAGTTATTAGTTGTCGCATCCCTAGCTTTTTTATTTCGTTGCAATAACCAACGATCCCCTGCGCTAAGTTTTGTTTGAATTACCGGTTCGCTACTACTAGATTCACCTAATGTTCCTAAGTTATATCTTACAATATAATCATTAAATAAAACAATTAAATCATTTCTTAATTTCGTCATTAATCTTGTAATATCAATTTCATCTAATATTCCTAAATAACCATAATAAGCTTGTAAAGCACCATTCAAACCTTCTAATTTAAATCTAGGATCAAAAACAGCAGTAATAAGATAAAGTAAAGGAATTTCTCTAAAATAATTCAACAATTTTACCTTCATAATAGTAATGGCTTATAACAAAACAATATCATTAGGATCGCTATTGTCAACATGCTCATCGAGAGTGCCAACAATATTTAAACTCTCAAGAAGAAATAAATGTGTTGTAGGATAATAAACACCGCTAAAAACTAAAGTAGCATCATTAAAAACTCTTAAAATATCTAAAAAAAATTCACAAATATCCTATTAACTAGGATAAAGTGTGATATTTTGAACATGTTGAGAAAAAAAACTACATAATATATCTTTGTATTGAAATGCTTGACATAAAAGAAAATAAGTTGAATTCCAACGTGTTGGAACATCTCTTGAAAATTTAATCGGTTTAATACCATTTATTTTACAAATCTTCGTTCATTCTCTCCTAACTTGAGAATATGACCAAATACAGTTAAGTGCCGTTTTAATTGGATCAAGGAAAGGTGATAATAATTTTAGACTGTCTTGCACACATAAGTTAAGGACATGACATGTACAACGAATATGAAAAAACCGACCCCCTAAATGTGGTTGACATAATTCTTTTAAATCATTGATGGATGCAGTATTTGCAGATGCATTATCAAATCCAATTGTTAAAATTTTTTCTCCTAAACCATATTCATCAAAAATTATCTTCATCATTCTATAAATATTATGTGCAGTATGTTGGTCATCAAAAACTCTAAATGCAATAAGTCGTTTTTGCATGGTAAATGATGCATCAATCCAATGACAAGTCACACTCATGTATGAGTGTGTTTGCCAATGGTCACTCCAAATATCAGAACATATAGAAATACGACCTTTCATCTCTTTAAATATTTCATTTAAAATAATTTTACCATCTTTATATAATTTGAAAATATGACGTTTTGTTGTGTTTCGAGTCATTCTACATGCAGAAGGGTTTAATGCATTATGCATGTAATTAGTAAAATGAAGTTTTTCACCAAAGCTTAAAGAAAGATGTGTTATACAAGTTAATTTCGTAAATTCTTCCCTATTTTTTGCATCAGAATATTTAAATAAATCTAAAGCACTTGTACCTCTACTAGATGATGCGTACATGGCCATTTGAGTTTGCGTCGTATCAATTCCAAGTTCAATCGGATGATGTCTTTCCAGGTGCTTGATCATATTGCCGTATCCACCAGAAAATTTGGAGATAACCCCATAATAGTTGCAAATTTCTCGTTGTGTATTATCTTCTAGGCGTTCCAAACGAAAATGAATTTTGAAAACATCTGAGGAACGAGCCTTAACTTCTCTTCTCCGTGATTCTGCACCGACACTAGGGCCGCTCTCTTGGGTTGGCATATTTGACATTATGTTCTCAGATGAGCTTGCCATTTTTCGTTTGAGAAATTAGGAAGAAAAATAAGAAAATTGACTAATTACGAATGATAATAACTAATTGAATTGAGATTGAGAATAAGATAATTGTATGAATTATTGAGAATAAGATAATTGTATGAATTGAGATTGAGAATAAGAGAATTATAGGAAATGAGAGAGTTGCGAATTTGGTGTGTTGAAATAATGAAAAATGAATCATATTTATAGAGTTTTAGAATTTTTTTGATACAAAAAATGCCCATAAATATAACCGTTTTATTACCGTTATTATGGATATATTAGTAATTTAGATTTTATTTTATAATTTTTAATAAATAATAATAATTTTTTTTATTTGGGCAGGGAGCCGTTTGGCTCCCTGCCCCCAACTGCTAGTAGCCGTTGGGGGCAGGTTTTTTATTTTTTTTTTATTTTTTTTAAACGGTTCCGGTTGGAACCGTAGAACCGGTGGAACCGTAAACCTTACGGTTCCACCGGTTCCGACCGGTTCGAGTTGGGGTCGAACCCCAACCGAACCGGTCGGCCATGGTTCCGGAACCGGAACCGGAACCAGTTGGAACCGGTTCTGGTTCGGTTTCGGTTCGGTTCCTGTTCCGAACCGGAACCGTGGCCGGATCTAAATGTACACAGTAAGACTATTTGTATGACAGTTAGTATAACTATTTGACAGTTAATGTGTCTTTTAAGTATTTAGTATTCATCTTTCGTAAAAGATGATACCTTTGTCGAAAGATAGATTGATTAGAATGTCTAGTCAACCTTATTCATCATAGGATGTTGGCGTAATGAATATTATATTACGTACGATTATAGATATCAATTTAATCGTAATTGTTACGAGTTATTTTGATATACTGTAGACCGTATGAAGGTTCCAGAAACATGTTCTTTGTGATCTTTGAGATATTAAGAACGAGTTTCTTGTTCATGGAGAATTTAGTCAGAAACCATAAGGTTAGATTAGTTTTGTAACTAATTATGACATTAGATGGTCTATGTCGTATGAAGTCAGAAATGATGCAGTGGGAGTGTCACCATTGATTCTACTGAATTAGTGGAATCAATTGCAACTTGTGAAGTATTGACTTATGAAGTTGCAAAGTGACCTCATAGATTAGAAGTCTTCATATTAGTGTAGTGCTTGCGGTTGTCTGCAAAGTATTTGGATTTGATTTCAAAGTACACAGACAACTTAGTAGCTATAGCACAATACTGATATAGCGTCTGAGTCATATTGATGTGGAATTTGGATTCTGCAAAATATGAATGATGCTAGCTAAGGAAAACGATTGAGTTTGTTGGACAGACTCAATTTGTTAAAGCATGCTTACTTGTTCTTGCCTACCTCTTGAGTGATGGTGAGCTCTTGAGGGCCATGAGTATGCGATACACATTGAGATGTGTATAAGATATCATGGATTGGCACTAGAGCAAGTGGGAGAAATTGTTAGGGTTGGTGCCCCGAGTGCCAATCCGCATCGTATTTATGTCCGATTCATTAATACGAGCAGTTCAATTTTTTCATAAATATTACTAATTTTATGGTAGCACCCTTGTCTTTTATACACATATTCGGTCTAATCATGATTAGATATCTGATTCCGATTAGACCGAAACTAAATCTGGTTTAGTGATATGTGTCTATTAGACAAAGACCCTAGGATTTAGATTATAGTGCGCAGTTACAACGTAGTTTGTAATTGACATTGGGAAGCGCACTATAAGATGTATACCCTTAAATAAAGTTCCTGGTCAAGATTTACTAACACGGGTCGGTTAGTAAAATCCGCTGAGACCAGTACATGTCGTATATCGTGACTTGCTCTGATGGTTTATCCTAGTGAACCATGAGTCTCGGGGGACTCATATAGACATGTAGGTGTTTATTTGATAAGACATTGAACGACTCACTGATGGTTTCCTAATAGATGGTACACCAACGTCAATAGGAACCTTCTCGAGTTGAGCGAGCATAGTGGTCCTTCAACTTGAGATACCACTGTGGATATATGAGTTATCCTCCACACTTTGATGGCAGTCACGTCAACGATATATTCATGATCAGACCTCCTCATGTTCGTTGGGTGTGGACTGATGCTCATGATATACAGTGCGTATCAAGATATGATCCGTCAGTCCTGTGTACAGGGCATAGACATCCTCACGTGTTTACGATCTAGTAAATCCATGGCCGTGGTATAACGTCGGAAACCAATTCTGAGTGTTTATACATATGCAATGACCTCGACTTGCATAGTTTAACGAGATTATATGTGGTCGTCATAATCCATGAGTGGGTGGATTATGGACACGAAATTGGATTTCGTGACGGATAAACCTAAACTTAGAGAGTCCCGCAATATGAAGTGTACTCGTTGAGCACTTGGGCAACTCGATATGAATAATACGAATTATTCATAATACTTCTCCGGATTAAGTGAGTTTATTCGGATCGTTTAATCGGTTAAACGATAACACATGCATTAGGGAATTTTTGTCCAATAATAATTATTGTGTATTTGTATTTGATACATAATACGATTAGATACATAATACGATTAGATATACATTAATTATTTTTCAAATGAGATTTTGACACGTGCCGTAAATATATGTATTTATTATTTAATGTAAATAAAATACATATATTTGTGTAAATTAATTGTTTAATTATTTAATAGTTAAATAATTAAATAATTAAAATTTTCCAACCTTATCCATTTATTATAATTGTTATGAAAAATGGTGGATTATAGTTGGATGACTTGGCATGAATTAATTATGCTTTATATATGTTCAATTTTGAATGGAAATTATAAAGTATATATATTGACTTTTATTTGATTAAAATTTGAAAAGGACAAAAATGCCCATTGACTTCCAATTTCGTTTTTTATATAAAAGGAAAGAGAAATTATTTTGATCATCTTCTTCATTCCATCTATGGCCGACACTTTGAGATACAAAAACCCTAAAAATTGTTTTTGATGAAACAAGAAAGAAAAGCAAAGAAATCAAAGAAAAAGCTTAAGGAACTTGGAGTTTAAAGGTAATCTTCAAAAACCCCAAGCTTTAAATTAGTTTATTTTGTTTCTTGGTTTCTTAGTATTGTTCTAGGGTTGTTTTTCTTATAAAATTTGGGGCTTTTGGCTTTGATGGATGATATTGGAAGAATAAGCATGTGTGAAGTGTAAATTTGAAAGTAATTAGTGTAATTAGTTTGAAATTTAATCAATTTATTCATTTGATGAATTGTTTTCATTCTAGAGTTGTTGATCCACTCTTAGATAGCCTAGAATTGTTCTAGAGTTGTTCATATGTGGTGGGACTCATTTGGTGATGGATTAATTAGATTAATCTTTGTAAATATTGGATTAAAGTATGATTTTTGGGCCAATTTTGTTTTCTGCTCAGACCTAGAAAAGTTTCTATTTTGGGGATGAAATTGTTATTTTTTGAATGTTTTGGATGTGTTTTGTGAGTTGGCACAATTGCCGGAAAGTGTTTCCGACTTGAAATAAGCGAAAACGGCCAAAAATGGCGTTACCGGGTGGATTTTGACCCAAACGGATGACGGCTGTGAAAACAATGAATCCATCAATGTTTGGGCAGCCCATGAACTACCCTGACACTATTGGATCTGACCTGGGCAGTTTCCATAAGTGTTGGGTAGTCGGTTCGGTCAAAAACGCGTTTTCGGCAATTTTGCGGAAAAACTATTTTCGTAAAAGTTTCGCAAGTTTTCTCATTATTTATGTTAATATATGATATTAAGTAAATTGGTTAAGGTGAAATATGAATAAATTATTCATATTAGATATTGAATAATTTATTTGGTATTTTTGAAAAAGTTTTAAAATACGATTTCTCTCGGACGCGCTTCCGCTGCGCCCATCGCCCAAAACCCCAACACCCTCAACCAACAAATTCTGGATTGTGGACCTCGGCCGAAATCCAGCATCCATAATTTGGCACCCACCGTGGGGCCTTAGCGATTCATAGCAAGCGAAGACCTCACATTCTACAATACTCAAAACACAGTCACCCATTGCTTCAAGCAATGAACAAACATCTGATCCAGTAGCATCACAGCTAGCCATACTCTAGGAAAGATTGCAAGCTTTGGAAGAGGAAAACCAAACCATGCGAAATTCCAACATAAACCTTCAAAAACAGTTGGAGTTAATCTCATCCACATCTAAACGTCATAACACCCCAGATCAACCAAACAATCATGCCACTCCATCTGATCTCTTGGGAGCATTCAACGAAGTGGCAGATGACAATCCATCAAATGGCGGCCAAAGGAACCTACCAATCTCCCCAGTCGACCAAGCACAACAGGTCGCGTCCACTATGAGGAGGGAAATGATGGAGTTTAAAGAAGCAGTTATGTCTAGCCTACCAGGAGTGAAACTACCGATAAAGAAAAACAGAGTATGGACTATTTCTGACACACCCTTCTTGGAGACCATCACGCCTGTTGAGCTACCACGAAAGTTCAGCCCACCGGATACGAAGTTGTATGATGGATCCACTGACCCAAATGACCATGTTATCCACTACATATACAAAATGATTGTAGACAACAGAACATGGGCGACGCTGCTCTAGGCTTGCGGCCTAGTTGGGAAGTACGAAATAACATGGAGTCGCCACCCGGTGTGAACCGGGACAAAGATTTAAGGTCGCACTCACCCCTCGCAAGGGAAGACCTCAAACCGTTGGGTTCGGAATGGTCCCTTACTTATGTCACTTGTGATGATATAATTGGTGCAATGAATCAACCAAGTCTACTCAATACTCATGCTCAAGGGTACTTAAATCTAACATGCTTTCATCCAAATAACTCCACGCAATATAACACAACGAGCATATTGAACCATTAAATCAACATGTATAAATCATTATCCTAACACATCCTAAACTAATAACATGCATAAGGAACAACCTAAACATGCTTTAACAAATAAATAACAAACTAAACTAAACCATGCTTTAAATAATAAACGAATAACCTAAGGACTATAACATGCTCAAATACAAATTTGGATGAGACGAGATACGTGTATCTTAAGTGGTACGTGGCATTGTATCCCGAGTGCAGACCATATTACCGTCCATTCGGAATCGGCTATGGAATTTACGTCCGGGTTTCCATCCGATATACCACGAAAGAGAACACATATCCCGCTCATCCAACAATCACATCATGCCTCAAACGACTCTCATGCAATTATATATCAAAATAAATAAAACAAAAATAAAGAAGATAAGTAAAAAGGGTGCCCTCAGGTCTAACCTCTTTTGTCGTCTAAGAAATGGCGTTACACGTCCGTTGGAAGGGAGATTGATCCGATGCTTTTCCGATTTGTCTACTCAACGTTTTCCCTCGTTGTTTTGATGCTTGGGCTACTGTCTTAAGTCGGTTTCGCTGCTCCGTTTCAGGTCACTGTTTTGGTCGTTTAGTGGACTGTTTTGGAGGATTGGAAGGCCTAGGGGGTTGCGGTTTCTTAAGGTATCCTAGGGGAACTTTATGAAGATTTTTGGGGTGGTTTATAGGTGATTTTAGGACTGTTTTATAGGCTCAACTCACTGCCAAAACCGATCAGAACAGTGGGCTAAGTTGCGGCAGTTCAAGGTGCAGTGATGGGTGTTTTTGGGACTGGTTTGGACGCTGAATTGGGGCTGTGATTGGAGGGTGTTTTGTGGCACTAAGGGGCTGTATTTGAGGCTTATTTTGATGTGTTTTTGGGGCTGTGAATGGTGCCTAATATGTGGCAATGGAGGGTTGAATTTAGGGCTTGGGCGTGAAGGGTATTGGTGGTGGTGGTGGAGATGCGGCAAAGCTAGGTATTGTTCTTCAAGGATGCGGCAATGGAGGCTTCAGGGAGATGATTGGGCGTGTGGTAGAGGCTAGAGAAAGTGCTTTAGGCGTGCTTGAGGGAGGTATATGAGCCAGGGTTATGAGGGGTGGTGAATGCCTCTTTTTATAGGCAAAGGGAGAAGACTTTCCTTATTTGATTAGGAAAGAATCTCTTAATTGGTGTCTAACAAGTAATAGATCTCCTAATTTGGATTTGTGATTGGATTTGATTTGGTAAGGGATTTGATTTGATTTCTTTTAATTAGGAAGGGATTTGACTTGATTTAGGCATGTGTTAAATGTGATTTTGGCTAAATAGGAAGGCTATGGGCGTGAGTTTTGGTCTATGGGGCGTGGGCTTGGTTTGTTGGATAGGCTTGGGTATTTTGGGTTTGGTTTGGGTTTCGTAAGTGGTTTGTGGGGTTTTGGGCCTAAGATGAGTTTTGGTGATGATGTTGGTTGTCTGGATGCTAACCCCGTACCTAGGGTGTCGCAATGACGTCTCCGTACCTAGAGAGCCACAAAATGTCTGAATAGTCCACATGCCGTACCTGGCGTGCTAACCCCGTACCTAGGGCGTCGCTGTGGTCTGAATGCTAACCCCGTACCTAGGGTGTCGTAGTGACGTCTCCGTACCTAGAGAGCCACAAAATGTCTGAATAGTCCACATGTCGTACCTGGCGTGCTAACCCCGTACCTAGGGCATCGCTGTGGTCTGAACCCCGTACCTAGGGTGTCGCAGTGACGTCTCCGTACCTAGAGAGCCACAAAATGTCTGAATAGTCCACATGCCGTACCTGGCGTGCTAACCCCGTACCTAGGGCGTCGCTGTGGTCTGAGTGCTAACCTCGTACCTAGGGTGTCACAGTGACGTCTCCGTACCTAGAGAGCCACAAAATGTCTGAATAGTTCACATGCCGTACCTGGCGTGCTAACCCCGTACCTAGGGCGTCGCTGTGGTCTGAATGCTAACCGAGTACCTAGGGTGTCGCAGTGACGTCTCCGTACCTAGAGAGCCACAAAATGTCTGAATAGTCTACATGTCGTACCTGGCGTGCTAACCCCGTACCTAGGGCATCGCTGTGGTCTGAATGCTAACCTCGTACCTAGGGTGTCGCAGTGACGTCTCCATACCTAGAGAGCCACAAAATGTCTGAATAGTCCACATGTCGTACCTGGCGTGCTAACCCCGTACCCAGGGCGTCGCTGTGGTCTGAATGATAACCCCGTACCTAGGGTGTCGCAGTGACGTCTTCGTACCTAGAGAGCCATAAAATGTCTGAATAGTCCATATACCGTACCTGGCATGCTAACCCCGTACCTAGGGCGTCGTTGTGGTCTGAATGCTAACCCCGTACCTAGGGTGTCGCAGTGTGATATCTCCATACCCGGAATGTCGTACCTGGCTGATATGATATCTCCATACCCGGAGTGCCGTACCTGGCTGAAATGATCTGGTGATGATGCGGGCCTCGCCCCCCGAATGCCATACCTGGCAGAAACTGATCTGAACCAATGTGGGCCTCGCCCCCAGAATGCCATACCCGACAGAATTGATGCTGAACCTAATGTGGGCCTCACACCCAGAACGCCTTACACGGCAGAACTAATGCTGAATCATCGTGGGCCTCGCCCCTAGAATGCCATACCCGGCAAGTCTACTACTGATGTTGATTCTCTCTTTTGCAACATATTATAGTGCCTCTCTTCGAGATAATCTTGATAGCTAAACATATTTTTGTCCTCAACGGATGCTTCGCGTCAAAACCAAAGAACCTTCAAAGTACTCGACATACTCAAATCCAATTTTCTGAATAGGTGATCCAAACTAGACTCCTAATGTGTGTGTGCTAAGGCTCTTTCGCAGCTTATTCCTTAAGTCAACCAACTCGATGATTTCGCTTCGGAGAATCGGACCAGTGGGTCTAACCAACCTGGATGTCTGGGTCACATTCTGTGTTTACTTCGGCATACTCAACATGATATGGTCTTATTTTGTTGCATCGTCTCTTTCTCTTCATTCTTTTCCTTCATTTTTTCTTTTTCTTTTCTTTTCCTCTTTTCTTTTTCTTTCTTTCCTCTTTTTTCTTTTTCTGACTCACCTACCCTTTAAGGTAGCATTTCTCCTCATGGTGGTCCTAATACTCGCCCATTGGTAGGTTCACGCTTATCGGTTATAGGCGGTCTATTTCTTTTCTTTTCATTGCAGAGACTTTTCTTTCTTTATTTCCAACCATATCATGTATCGTAGCTTAGGCAAATCAGTGTGGACATCCAGGCAAACGGTCATTCACCGATCCACCATCTCTTCGACTAGTCATCTCATCAACCACTCAGACTTCTACTGTGGAGATACCTTTATCAAGTGCTTTATGAGTCTAGCCGAGATCAATCCATTCCGAATACCAGATAAGAGCGCATCTCGCACTTCTCGTTTCTAAGACTTCTCCCTACAACACACAATGTCATCACCGGACATATGTTTAACCATCAAAGACTTCTCTCTCACTCTTTTTTTTCTCACTTACTCACTCTAAGGAATTCTTCCTCTCTACTGCTGACCATGTGGGCTTCGCCCCCGCGATCCAGATCCGAAATTCAAACTCAAAATGGGCCCCAACCCTCAGATCACCATCTGAATCTTAACACCGATGTGGACCTCGGCCCTAGGATTTCTCCCCAAATTCAATACAGTGCTTTCACTGTTTCTGATTGGCTTGTCTTTGCCGTTTTCTCTTTTATTCTTCGATACCTGTGAATATAAAACAAAAACATAAAACACGTAAAAAGGGAATGCAATAATGGGTTATATGTGTGCATGCATGCATGAGTTCTCCTTATCCCGTTGGGTTAGGTCTTCTGCGGGTGACTATTCGGTCTTCTGTCCCTCAGGCAAAATACAACTTCAATCTGTCAACATTGATCGGCTCGGTGAACTCATTCCCTTCCAAGTCCGACAGTCTCACTGCTCCATTTCCCGTTACCTTCTGAACAATGTATGGTCCTTCCCAACTCAGTCTGAACTTCCCTCTTGGGTCTGTTGTCGACGGCTTCGACTGCTTAAGTACCAGATCGCCTTTCTTGATCTTGGTAGGACGCACATTCTTATTAAATGCTCGGGCCAACCTCTTCTGATATATTTACATGTGATGTAAGGACTTCATCCTCTTCTCATCCATCAATGCTAACTGCTCAAACCTCTGCGAGGACCATTCTTGTTCAGGTAACTCTGCTTCTGCTGATACCCGCATGGACTGTATTTCAACTTCCACCGGCAATACCGCTTCTATTCCATAGACCAAAGAGTAAGGCGTAGCTCATGTTGCTGTCCTTACAGAAGTTCTGTACCCCCACAGGGCATATGGCAGCTTATCAGCCCAATCTTTGTAATTCTCTGTCATCTTCGCCAGAATCGTCTTTATCGTCTTGTTGGCTGCCTCAACTACCCCATTGGCCTGCGGCCTGTAAGGTGAGGATTTGTGATGACCTATTCCGTATTTCTGTAGCATTACCTTTGTCTCTTCCTGGAACTGGACTCCATTGTCCGTTACCACGTGGTGTGGCATACCATACCGACAAATGATATTCCGAGCTACGAACTTCGCCATCTGCTTTGCTGTAACATTACAGAATGACTCGGCTTCTACCCATTTTGAGAAGTAGTCCACTGCCACTACTATAAAACGATGTACATTCCATGCATTCGGCCGGATTTCTCCAATCATATCAATTCCCCATGCTGAGAAAGGCCATGTCTCTGACAACCCATGTAACTCTATATGCGGTAAATGGTTCAAATTCCCATGCGCTTGGCAATCATGACAGTGCTTTACTAACTCCGCGCAGTTGGCTTCCATGTTTGACCAGTAAAAGCCTTGCCTTACAATCTTGCGGGATAAGTTTAATTCGTTCATATGTGGTCCACATACGCATGCATGCACTTCTTTCATTACCTTATGTGCTTCTTCTCTTTTCAAACACTTCAGCTGAATACCATTCGCTTATCTCTTGTAGAGTTCTCCTTTAAAACTCACATACTGAGAAGTCAACTTCTGAAAGACGATTCTGTCCTTTCTGCTCGCTTCCTCTGAGAATTCCCCATGTTCCAGATACCTCTGGATGTCATAATACCATGGTTTTCCGTCATCGACCTCTACTCCCAAGATCCTCTCTATCTCATAAACCGGTTTGCTGGTCGTTGTCAACACAAGTGGTCTCATCACCAATTTTTCCGGATTCTCCCAAGTTACGGCTAATGTCGCCAACGCGTCTGCCATCTGATTCTCTTCCCGCGGCAAGTGCTGAAATCTGTAGTCAGGGATAGTATGTGCCAAACTCCTGAGATGGAACAAGTACGGCTTCAACCGTTCTTCATTTAACTCTCATTCTCCTTCCATCTGTTGGATTACCAACATTGAGTCTCTGTAAACCTCCACGTTCCTAGCTCTCAAGGCTATTAATGCAGTCAAGCCGAATACGCATGCTTCATACTCAGCCATATTGTTAGTTACCCTGAACGTCAACCTCTTGGCCATAGGCAAAGTCTCTCCCCCAGGGGTTACTATTACAATACCGATTCCGGCTCCTTTGCAGTTCACTGCTCCATCAAAATACATCTTCCAACCTTGAACTGCTATAGCTTGGATTTCTTCGTCGGGGAATTCAAACTTGTACTGATCCCCTTCAATAGGTTGCAATGCCAAAAACTCTGCCACGCCTCGTCCTTTGATCACCTTGGAAGTGAGGTACTCGATATCAAATTCTGTCAGCAGTACTAACCATCTGCCCAGCTTTCCAACTAGTGAAGGTACTGAATGCAAGTATTTCAAAGGATTCTCCTTTGCAACTACTTGGATCTTGTAGGATTGGAAGTAATGGCGTAATTTTTTGGACGCCCACACTACCGCCAAACAGATCTTCTCCACTTCCTGATAACGGGCTTCGTACGGAAGCAACTTCTTACTGAGGTAGTAGACTGCATGCTCTACTCCCGTCTCATCAGCTTGTACCATCATCGCCCCCAATGCTTCGGGTGAAAGACTCCATCTGATCACGGAGCCTTTGCATTTCAGCCTGAGTTCCGGCTATCCTACCAGCGGCATAGTCAGCCAGATCATCATCAAATACTGGAGCATCATCGTTCACTCCATTCGGAGGGCTCTCCCGCCTCTCATTCTCAGATCCTCCCGCAGCGCGGGGCACAGCCATATTAGACATGGCAGCAGTCAGAGCTTGCATTTGTTCAGTCATCTTGGCGAAGTTAGCTTCCATCTGCTCCATTCTAGACCCCTCGTTGACGGATTCACTCATATTCGCTGAAGGTCTTTTGACTAATCTGCCCTCTTCTCTAACCCAATGGGAATCTATGTTGTCTCTCTTAAGGCCATGTGTCAGTGCATATGTGTGTGATGCATGTAATATATATAATTATGAAAAGAAACATTAAACTACTTGGCCCATTATCATTTTAAAGTATTTAATCACACCATCGCGCGGGTGCAAACTTGTCCCAGTTGAAAAGGCCCAACAGGTTTACACTTTACAATGATATGGCTAAATGACTTCAAATGATAAAAGGCCCATTCACAAAGTGGCCCCACCGTATTTTAGAAGCTTTTGGTCCAACTGTCAAAGGGTATGAACTTGTCCCAGTTTAAATGGCCCAAAAAGTTCACATCTTTTGACAAAAGGTCCAACTGGATCCAAATGGCGGTGGTCCAACACACAAACATAAAAAACAACTAAAAACTACCGGTTCTTCATGGCTAAATTCCACAAGTGGGTTCACGGGGCGCGGACAAAGGCTCTCGCTGACGAAGGTTTGCCCACAACTAGGACTCCCCACTCAAGGGTTCAAGCGACCAAGTGAGGGCACCTTTTTTATACCTTACGGTACGTGCCAACGAGTTATGGCGTGTGACTAACTGTCGAATGGATTTCCCGTTGTAGATTCCCCAGAGGGAGGGTGGAGCGAGGCTCTCTTAAGTACCCAAGCCCCTTAGGCTCTTATCGCTTGGTGTTAGGAATAAACAACGAGTCATTCAAACTAGTCTGTCACAACGAGCTACAAGTAATGATTTATCTCGGTGCCTTCACAGCTTTTCCCCGAAGGGTAGTGAGTGAAGGAAGACACCCAACCATCACCTAGCTTCAACAAAGCCTTTGATTAACCCCCTCAACCCACTATAGAAATGGTCAACTAATGCACAAATTATACACATCACAAGATATGATTTCGAGGCCGATTCTCTAATCCCCAGTGGAGTCGCCAGACTGTAGACAACAGAACCTGGGCGACGCTGTTCTAGGCTCGCGGCCTAGTTGGGAAGTACGAAATAACATGGAGTCGCCACCCGGTGTGAACCGGGACAAAGATTTAAGGCCGCACTCACCCCTCGCAAGGGAAGACCTCAAACCGTTGGGTTCGGAATGGTCCCTTACTTATGTCACTTGTGATGATATAATTGGTGCAATGAATCAACCAAGTCTACTCAATACTCATGCTCAAGGGTACTTAAATCTAACATGCTTTCATCCAAATAACTCCACGCAATATAACACAACGAGCATATTGAACCATTAAATCAACATGTATAAATCATTATCCTAACACATCCTAAACTAATAACATGCATAAGGAACAACCTAAACATGCTTTAACAAATAAATAACAAACTAAATTAAACCATGCTTTAAATAATAAACGAATAAACTAAGGACTATAACATGCTCAAATACAAATTTGGATGAGACGAGATACGTGTATCTTAAGTGGTACGTGGCATTGTATCCCGAGTGCAGACCATACTACCGTCCATTCGGAATCGGCTATGGAATTTACGTACGGGTTTCCATCCGATATACCACGAAAGAGAACACATATCCCGCTCATCCAACAATCACATCATGCCTCAAACGACTCTCATGCAATTATATATCAAAATAAATAAAACAAAAATAAAGAAGATAAGTAAAAAGGTGCCCTCAGGTCTAACCTTTTTGTCGTCTAAGAAATGGCGTTACACGTCCGTTGGAAGGGAGATTGATCCGATGCTTTTCCGATTTGTCTACTCAACGTTTTCCCTCGTTGTTTTGATGCTTGGGCTATTGTCTTAAGTCGGTTTCGCTGCTCCCGTTTCAGGTCACTGTTTTGGTCGTTTAGTGGACTGTTTTGGAGGATTGGAAGGCCTAGGGGGTTGCGGTTTCTTAAGGTATCCTAGGGGAACTTTATGAAGATTTTTGGGGTGGTTTATAGGTGATTTTAGGACTGTTTTATAGGCTCAACTCACTGCCAAAACCGATCAGAACAGGGCTAAGTTGCGGCAGTTCAAGGTGCAGTGATGGGTGTTTTTTTGGACTGGTTTGGACGCTGAATTGGGGCTGTGATTGGAGGGTGTTTTGTGGCACTAAGGGGCTGTATTTGAGGCTTATTTTGATGTGTTTTTGGGGCTGTGAATGGTGCCTAATATGTGGCAATGGAGGGTTGAATTTAGGGCTTGGGCGTGAAGGGTATTGGTGGTGGTGGTGGAGATGCGGCAAAGCTAGGTATTTTTCTTCAAGGATGTGGCAATGGAGGCTTCATGGAGATGCTTGGGCGTGTGGTAGAGGCTAGAGAAAGTGCTTTAGGCGTGCTTGAGGGAGGTATATGAGCCAGGGTTATGAGGGGTGGTGAAGGCCTCTTTTTATAGGCAAAGGGAGAAGACTTTCCTTATTTGATTAGGAAAGAATCTCCTAATTGGTGTCTAACAATGAATAGATCTCCTAATTTGGATTTGTGATTGGATTTGATTTGGTAAGGGATTTGATTTGATTTCTTTTAATTAGGAAGGGATTTGACTTGATTTAGGCATGTGTTAAATGTGATTTTGGCTAAATAGGAAGGCTATGGGCGTGAGTTTTGGTCTGTGGGGCGTGGGCTTGGTTTGTTGGATAGGCTTGGGTATTTTAGGTTTGGTTTGGGTTTGGTAAGTGGTTTGTGGGGTTTTGGGCCTAAGATAAGCTTTGAAACAGAAGTCCAACAAGCAACCGAAGCTCAAACAACGAGATTAAATCCATCAAAAATTCTATTTTCCAACTTTACCCTTCCAACGTCCGTTTCCCGCGACTTTCATGACTAAAGAGGTAGTTGCCTCCATACGAGACTCATCATTGGGCTAATGTGTAAAAATGCAATGTCTACAATGATGTCAACTGGTCTGACTCATCACCTATGGGAAGCTGGAATGTGCAGAGGATTTGGAGAAACTTTGGCAGGCCCCGCCCTAACCTGGTTCATCAACCTACCATACAGATCCATCGAGTCGTATCAACAATTAGCAGATAAATTTGTGGAGCACTTCGCAAGCTCTTGCAAGCTTGAAAAAACTACTGATGACCTCAATGCCATCCAACAACGAAGAGGGGAATCCTTGCGAAGCTACATCGCTCGCTTCAACAAAGAAAGAATAACTATTCCAGATCTCCATCAGCCAACAACTGTGGAGGCTTTCAGAAATGGGTTACTCTCTGAGAGTGGACTCTACAAAAAGTTAACCAAATTTCGTTGCTACACAATGGACCAAGCCATGGCACGAGCCCAAATTGAAATCAGGTGGGAAGAAGAAAAGATTAATAACAGGAAAGATATTTCCTCCAACTTACAAAATGAAAGAATGCACCAAGCTCCCAAACGACATAAAGAATTTGCAAATATGATGTCTCGTCATCTTTCAGATAAGAGGAATCTTCAAAGAAAAGAGCATCAACCCCCCCGTAAAGATTTTGATCGACGGCCGCTACCATACAGAGCCCAGGAAAGAACTTCAGCTGACAAACCAAGGCTCCCAGACTATAATTTTTCCATTTCCCCAAGAGAATTAGTTTCGATCCTTAAAAAGATGAGAAGTGAGGTGAGATGGCCCCCACGCAATAGAGAAAGTTCAAAAAAGAAGGACACCAGTAAATGGTGTGAATTCCATCGAGACTATGGCCATACTACAGTTGAATGCGTAGCATTGAGGCTGGAGGTCCTGGAGCTGCTGAACAAAGGATTCTTGAGAGATTTACTTACGGAGAAATGAAAAGCTACTTTAGCCCGAAGAAACAAAAAAGATGGCCAATGAGAAGCTCCAATTCCACCTCCACCAATTGAAAACACATTGAATTTCATATCAGGAGAATCAGAAGTCAGTGGGATTTCCTACTCAGCAGCCAAACGGCATGCCAGGACTGTCATGATGAACATTCATCACTCTACAATGTCCATGGAGATGATGTTTACCAACCTAATCATGGAGTTTCCCGACGACAGCGACTACGATAGTATGAATCTACATCATGATGCTTTGGTGATATCCTTACAAATGGAAAATTTTATTATCAAACGAGTACTATTGGACACAGGATCTTCAGCCAACATCATCTTCACTGCAGCCCTTGCAGACATGGGAGCCGAACTGGAAAAAGTAAACAGGCGAACAACGGTGTTAATTGGGTTCAGTGGTGAACAAAAATTTACCACGGGAGAAATAACTCTTCCAGTCTACGCATGGGGGATCAACAAGATAACTACTTTCTTAGTCTTAGACTGTCCTTCAGCCTACAATATTATCATTGGTAGACCATGGATTCACGAGATGAGGGCAGTGTCATCCACTTATCACCAAGTTCTGAAGTTCCCTACAAAGTGGGGAATTCAGGAAATAAGGGGAGACATGGCAGCTTCAAGAGGCTGCTACCAGACAACATTGAAAGCCAAAACTCATTATGCATATCAACTATAGAACGAACCTCATTGTTTGGAGACGACACTACCGAACATTGAAGAACTTGATGAGGTCCAAATTCATTCTAAGCATGCAATTCACAAGACGCAAGTAGGTGCAAATCTAGATCTCAAGCTACGAGCAGACTTGATTGATTTGTTTGTTAAAACGACACGACCAATTCGCATGGTCACACAAGGATATAACTGGGATCGACCCTGAATTGATTACCCATCAAATCCATGTGGATCCAGACTACCCTCTTGTCAGACAAAATAGGAGAAAGTTCGCCCCATAGAGGAATCAGATTATCGATGATGAAGTTCAAAAATTACTGCAGAATGGTGCCATCAAGGAAGTCCAATTCCCATAGTGGCTAGCCAATGTGGTGGTGGTGCAAAAGAAAAATGGGAAGTGGCGAGTCTGTATTGATTTCAAAGACTTAAACAAAGCTTGCCCAAATGACTCATTCCCACTACCTCACATCGATTCAATGGTTGATGCTATAGCCGGGCATGAATTGTTGAGTTTCATGGATGCATATTCTGGCTACAATCAAATTCTCATGCATCCAGAAGACCAAGAGAAGACTTCCTTTATCATAAATAAAGGTATTTTTTGCTACAAGGTAATGCCCTTTGGCCTTAAAAACGCTGGAGCCACCTACCAACGAACGGTCAACAAAATGTTCTCTCAATAGATTGGGAAGACAATGGAAGTCTACATAGATGACATGCTGGTGAAGTCTTCGAAATCAGAATAACATCTAGAGCACTTGGAATAAGCATTCAACATAATGTACAGGTATGTGATGAAGTTGAACCCAACTAAATGTGCATTTGGAGTCGCTTCAAGGAAATTCTTATGATATGTTATCACTCGACGAGGAATAGAAGCGAATCCCGACCAAATCAAATCCATTCTTGATATTCCCTCTCCTTCCAGCCCAAAAGACGTCATACGACTAGCGGGAAGAATTACTGCTTTAAACAGGTTCATCTCCAAGTCGACAGACAATAGTTTTTGTTTTTCTTCTCACCCATTAAAAAAGCAAAAAACTTTGAATGGGCTCCAGCCTGCGAAGAAGCTCTAAAAGAACTCAAGCGGTACTTGACTTCTCCACCTCTATTGTCAAAACCACTTGACAATGAAAAACTTTTCCTTTACTTGGGAGTTTCAGAACGAGCTGTGAGTGCAGTCTTGATCAGAGAAAAAATGGAACACAACTCTCAGTCTACTATGTGAGCAAGGCACTACTTGATGCGGAATCACGCTACCCACATATGGAAAAATTGGTGTTGGCCTAAGTAATGGCCGCAAGGAAGCTACGACCTTATTTCCAAGGGCACCCAATCAC
The DNA here is from genome assembly GCA_019454045.1 of Zanthoxylum bungeanum. Lineage (NCBI taxonomy): Eukaryota > Viridiplantae > Streptophyta > Magnoliopsida > Sapindales > Rutaceae > Zanthoxylum > Zanthoxylum bungeanum. The sequence continues at coordinate 98,528 of SKCR01045150.1, read as the reverse complement.
TGTTTATTCATCATACCCCTTGAGAAGCATACTGCATAGACCAGAGCTATCTGGAAGATTAACAAAATGGGCAGTGGAGCTTGGAGAGCACGACATCACTTATCTCCATAGAACGGCCATCAAATCACAAGCCTTGGCAGATTTCATATCCGATTTCAGTCCCAGTCTACAGATTACCACTGATCTGGAAGTGAATTCAATCTAGTTGACACCCACCTGGAAGCTCTCAATTGATGGATCCAATAATAAGAAAGGTTGCGGTTTAGGAGTTGTAATTACTTCTGCAGACGGTGACATACTACAACAAGCGATCAAATGCGGTTTCAGAGTTACCAATAATGAGGCTGAATATGAGGCGTTGATAGCATGTCTCAGTTTAGCCAGAGAACTTGGAGCAAAGAAGATTGAAGTCAAGTCTGATTCTCATTTGATTGTCAACCAATTCCAAGGTTCATATCAAGCACGAGATCCTCAAATGGCATCCTACCTAGAGAAAGTGAAAGAAATCCAATCAACGTTTGAGGAGCTTACGATAACTCAAGTCCCAATAAGTGAAAATTCTCAAGCGGATGCATTGGCTACCCTTGGATTAACAATGCATGGAGACAAACCTCAATCTATTCCAGTGGTATACTTGAACTGGCCAGCAATTTGGAAAGGAGACAAGAAAGTCGTGTCCATTACCTCAGACGACTCATGGATGACACCATTTTTGAAATATCTGCAAGAGGGGCTACTTCCGGAAGACAAAACTGAAGCAAGGAGAATTTAGAGGCAGGCCGCAAGGTTTACCTTATTCGACGGATAGTTATTGAAGAGGTCGTTCTCTGGACCCTACTTAAAGTGTCTTACTCATGAACAAGTGCATCATGTGTTATCAGAACTATATGAAGGGGCATATGGAAATCATTCTGGAGGTCGTAGTCTTGCACTTCGAGCCCATTCGACAGGATACTATTGGCCTACAATGAAAAATGACTCGGCAAACTACACAAAGAAATGTGAGAAATGTCAGAGGTTTGCTACAGTTTCACACATTCCTCATGAGAAACTAAATCCCATATTATCCACATGGCCATTCATGAAATGGGGAATGGAAATAGTAGAGAAACTTCCAACAGCCCCGGGACAATGAGTCTACATGCTAGCTCTAACAGATTACTATTCAAAGTGGATTGAAGCATACTCTTTTTCCAAGTTACGAGATAAAGAAGTTCAATCGTTCGTCTGGAAGAACATTATATGTCGATTCGGCATTCCCAGAGAGATTGTAATTGATAATGGTTCACAATTCATTAGACATCATTTCCAAGACTTCTGCAGAAATTGGGGAATTAAATTAAGTTTTTCACCCCACGCTTCCCACAAGTAAATGGACAAGCCGAGTCTTCCAACAAAACCATTTTGAACACTTTGAAGAAAAGGTTGGGAAAAGCAAAAAGATCATGGGCAGATGAACTTCCTGGAGTCTTATGGTCCTACATAACAAATATTTGTTCTTCTACGGGAGAAACTCATTTCTCTATAGCATTTGGAACAGAAGCAGTGATACAAATTGAAGAAAATATTCCATCTCCACGCTACCAATGGCTCAATGATGATTTGAATCGACAACTTATGAATTTAAACCTGGATACAATTGATGAATTGAGAGATCGTGCATCCATTCGACTAGCAGTACATCGACAAAGAATGGCCAGATACTTCAACAAAAATGTCAAAAGAAGAACATTCAAGGAATGGGATTGGGTACTACGAAGAGTTTTCCAGAATACCAAAGAAGCTGGAGATGGTAAATTATGACCAAATTGGGAAGGTCCATACGTGATTACAAAGGTCGTTGGATATGGAGCCTACAAATTACAAACGACAGAGGGGAGACAAATTCACAATAGGGTGTGGAATGCAGATTCACCTTAAACGATTCTTCTCTGCGTCGTAATATATGCGTGCTTTTTGTTAAGTTTGAAGAATAAGAATAGATTACTTTTTATGTAATAAGATTCGACAAAATAACGAAACTGTTGGTAGATAATCGCAAAATACTATTTAACCATTTCATTGTTCAAAATACAAAAAGGGAACAATATAAAGTAAAAAGTTACAAACAATTTAAGTTTCTGGAACTTCTTCCGGGATAACTTCGGCAGTAACTTTGACATCAGAAGAAGGAATTTCTTCAACATGTCCAGTAGACTCAACCTCCATTCGACCAGCTTCTTCACTCTTCTTCTTATCTTCAACTTTAGCTGCCTCCTCAGCACTAATAATTTATCTCCCAGCCTCCTTGGATTTGACTTCTTCCCACTTCCCTTCTACATCACCTTCGTTGGATGAAGAAAGCCCTACCACTAGTCGATCATACTCTCGAATCCACTTTTGTGGTTCCCATGCGACTGTTTTTCCTTCAAGGAAATCCTTCATCAGATTACTTCTTTCTCTCATCATGGACTCGAGAGCAATCCCTTCAATCTGCTCGACTAACTCTTCATTCTCCTTCCTCACATTGTGGAGTGCATCTTTGTAAGCTTCAATTGTAGCCTCAGAAACCTCCATTTCCACCCTAAGAGTAGCCTTCACCTCCTTCAACTCCTTTTCCATCTCTTTACTCTTCTTTTCAAACGTCGATTTCAATTCTGCCATCTCATTTTTCATCGCAGTCACCGACTTCTCCATCTCCCTTTACTTCCTCTGATTCGACTCAGCGTATTGCTACAAATATAAGTTACACTCCATTGCCTGAGAAAAAACTTATGTTAGACACCATTCGACAAAAAATTATAAAATACGTTTCGAGTTTATTTACTTACTTGATAAGTAAGAGCCGCAACCTTCTTCATAGTTTCAACATGACCAATCTTAGATAACCTTTGTTCATCCTCCTCCAATAAAAGCTTCATAATAAAAGGGTTAAGGCTTGTCGGGTCCGAGATCGCTGACCGGCGTAAACACACACGTATAACGCAAGCGCCACGTTCGTTCAAGTAGTATAAAAATATCGATCCCACGAGGACTTAATTCCTACTGTTGTTATTAATTATTGAATCTATTTATTTACAAATATCTAATTAAAGGGAGAAGAGAATGATTGTTATTGATTTGGTTGAAAAAATAAAAAGATAAAAGAAAATACTAAAGAAAATAAAAGACACAAAGATCCAGGATTGTGAATCATTCTAATATCATTTAAAAGATGAAGTGATTATTTTAAAGTTGGTAATATATTAGTTTACTAACCTGGAACACTAAATTATGTAAAAGCCTCTTCCGATGGTCAATTACAAATACCCAGTATAACCCAATTGAACCATATTCCTATGTCAACCACATTACCTGGATTTATTAAGTTCAAGTTCCAATTATGGCTACCCCCGCCCGACAGGTATATTCCTATCCTGTAAGGAAATCTATTAAAGGGTTATCTATCCTCAAGGAAGATCGTGGGCTATTAAGTCTAAGGCTGAAATCTAAAATCCCTATGTCTAGTTCATTTTAGATTTACCATATCAATCTTATTGGTGATCAGACAACAAGAAGCATTAAGCTTAAGACTTAATAAAAAACCTTTAAATTACCCAACTATAAAATAATCCCTTATAAACCGGTGATATTAAAAGTCATCACAACCCATAATTAACTAACACATAATTAGGACTAGTAAAAACATAAAATTAAAAGACATAAAGTAAAAATGCTGAAAAGTAAATTACAATAAAATAAAATGCTAAGGTAAAAGGAATTACTTTTACTACTACTAATTTAGATATCTCCCATAAAATAATATATAAACTTGTGATAATATTACCAACCGACCATTCTGGCGGTATCCTGATTAAGTCAAATTAAGTCCAACCAGCCATTAAGGCGGAACCAAAAATAAATTTACCAACCGACCAGTCTGGCGGTATCCGTGATTAGTCAGGTTTAAACCAGATTAAAATTAAATTACCAACGACCAATATAGCGGTATCCCTTATTAAGTCAATATTTTAAATACTTAATATATTATTTTTAAGGGAGATTAATCTAAATTGTAACAGTAAAAGAATTACCTTTCACCCTAGCTGAAAAAGTTACTTCAACATGGTGAATAGTAAAAACTGTAAAAAGTAAAAAGTAAAAATTAAATTACTATTATTACAAAAAGTAATTAAATTATTTACAAAACTAAAAATAAAAATAAAAATTCTAGAGAGAGAAACTCTCTCAAGAGAGAGAAATCAAGAGAGAGAGAGGTGTATTAAAAACTGAAAATTCGCGGCCTATTTATAGCAAAAAATTTTACTGTTCAGGAACTGTTCTCGCGTCGCGACGCCAAGGACCTGCGCGTCGCGACGCGCAATTTGTCGACGTGGCACGCTGAGGAGACGACACGTCATCAAGGCGGCTGACTGTTCACGCGACACGTGTCAAGGCGGCTAATTCTCAATTATTGTGATGACGTCATTGATGACGTCATGCTGACGTGGCGATGACGTGGCGCTGACGTGGCGAGGCGGCTGACTGTTGACTTGTCGGTACAATAGGATTGCGACACGTGGCGACACGTGTCATGCTCTGATTGGATGAGGCTGACGTGGCAAGTTGACTCGGTTGACCTGCTGACGTGGACGATGATGTGGCATGACACGTGGCAAGGTTGACTTGTTGACCGATGATGTGGCTGATGACGAGGCGACACGTGTCAAGTCTGAGTGTCGGCAGCATATGATGATGACACGTGGCACGGCGCATGTTAGCAGATCGGCTGTGATGGTGGACACGTGGCACGACGCATTTTAGCAAAGTCAAAACTTATCAAATTGTTGACCGTTGACCAGGCGCATGTTAGCAAATCCGGCTCACGCTGGGCGTCGCGGCGCGCTGTGCTTCAGCGTCGCGACGCGCAGAAGACGAAAATAACCCTGTTGACGCATTTTGTCCGGTTTTGCCCCAAATTGCCTCCAGTGCTATCCAAACTTTATTTATCTGCCAAAATAACAATAAAACACATCAAAACATTCACAAAACTCAAGAAAACTATACAAAATATTAGTTAAATGAGTGGGAAATTGTGATATAAATACCACTCATCAATCGCAGTCGACTCTGATGGAATTTTGACATTGATATTGTCAATGTCCTCTTCAAATTCAACAGCTTTCCTTTTTGCTCATTTGACAACCATTTCAGTCGACTACCCCTTAATCTTAGAAGTTCCAGTCGAGGCAGCTTGTTTTAGTTCAGGAACCTCAACCTCTGGTTTTTTCACCTTAAGCTTCCTAGCCTTCTTTCGACTCTTCAACTCATCGATAGAAGATATATTAACAGGTCCTGACATTATATCCTCTGCGCATAAAATTTCCTTTGGAGTTAAAGGCTTTATAAAAAAATCATTTACGTATAATTCTCGAATCGAATAAGTGCAGTAAATGACTGCTAATACGTGTTTACAAAGTGCCAAAGGGGTAGATATATCTTCTGACTCGATGATTTCTTTCCACACAAAAGTCACCATTAATCTCTTTTCTACCAAGACGATTCTCCAATCTCATTGGTCGGTTGGAAGAGCAAGAAGAGCTTTAGTATTAGATATAATCTGAGGGGTTCTGTCAAACAATCTGTTTCGAAACGGACCTGTAGAACAAGTAATCAACATGTTAGCTTCATACGAAAATCGCATTCGTGAGATATTACAAATAAAAAGGTATGATACTCACTAATTAAACTCCAATACTCTTAGATACGACCCATTACAGCCGACCCAAACACACCCTCACCCCTCATGAAGAAAAAATCTGACTGCCAGTTCCCCCTATCATTTGTTGGAAGCCCCATGACTAAGTGTTCCTTCTTTTGACGAAGATACAAAGTATATCTCCCTTTCTCGGTCAGATGCTAATTTAAGTAGTATGTGAATACTACATCCTTCACCTCAAAAAACACTCCTAATTCAAAAGACAAACATTCAATCGACAACAAGATCCTCCAAGCGTTTGGCATCAACTGAGAATGAGCAATCCCATAATGATCCAAAACTTCCCAGACTAATCTCGGAATAGAGAATCTGAGCCCATCAGCAAAAGGTCTTTCATAAAACCCAATCCATCCGGGGATTTTGTAATCTATTCTCTCAGTCGACAAGGGTAATTTCAATTCCATAGAATCAGGGAATCTATATTTACACCTAATTTCCCTCAGTGATCTTTCAGTCATACGACTAATAGGTTTCTTAGTTAGCAAGTTCGTTGGTTCACTAGTGCTAAATGACCCACTCGACTCTCCCAAAGCTGATAAAGTCCTAAGAGGAATTGCATCCATAGGAGTTTCATGCTACACTACTGTAACTGGACCAACCTATGTAAGATCTTGATGCGACCATTCCCGAAGTGATATATCATCACTCAACTCACTTGAGGATACTTCAACATATTTATATATTTGAGCTCCCAAACTTTCTAAGGATTCTCCACTCGACATCTTTCACCCGATGAACATACAAACAAGTAATTTCTAAAAAATTGGTTTCATATGGATCAAACTCCTACTCAAATCTACAAACACAAATCCACCAACGGCACTACAATTCAAAAGATCAAACAACCTAATTTGGCTAAAAATAGTTTGAAGCTACTCTATGAACATTCAAAGAAAATGAAGAACACGAAGAAAGTTTTGAAGGATACCTTGGAGCCTTGAAGCTTTTCTCCCAACTCGCGGATCTTTGTGAATGAAGCAAATGAACCCATGAGGTCTCTCTTATACTACATTTTGGCGCTTCATTTTCCCGCCAAAAGGGTGTCTCGTTATTCGCATTAGGGTTTACTTCTTTTAGTGACAGGTGGAAGATCTATAATCCTTCAATCTGGTATCGTTGAATGGAGATAAAAATTACAACCAGGCTTGTCACAATTAAATGTTTCTCACTCGCCACGACATCAACGAAAAGCTTTCCACCAGTTGCATTCCCATTTGACTCGACAACTTCAAAAATCTAATCACTCGACATCAATGTTGCTATCACTCGATTCGACATTTAAGCAACGCCTGATACAAGTTGCATAACCATTTGACACCACGTCCAGTATAACGTTAGTAAACGTTACGTTCAACACGACAGGATTTTAACAAGTTGTTCTCGCCATTCGACACGACGCCAATTGAGGTATATACCAGAATTATTTTCACTCGACACAACATATTTGGGAAAGATAGATCTAAGAACTTTATGCGACTTGACACCACGTCAAATGTAAGATCAGAACCCTTGGTGTATCCATTCGACACGACATACATGCAAGGTTTATCATAAGACCTCCTCACCATTCGACATAACTCCTCACATCTCGTATGAAATGAACTCATGAACCTTCATCTGGTTCAGTCGACCGGGGACATCCCCATGACTCATGTCGAGTCAAGTTGAAGACCTGAACTCCCTCAGTCTAGATGACACATGTCGTATGAAATGGACTCTTGAACCTTCATCTGGTTCAGTCGATCGGTTACATCCCACATGACTCATATCGAGTCAAAATGAATACCTGGACTTTCACACTCCAGACGACACATGTCGTATGAAATATACTTATGAACCTTCATATGGTTCAGTCGACCAGGAACATACCCCATGACTCATGTCGAGTCAAATAGAAGACCTATACTTCCTCGGTCCAGACGACACTTGTCGTATGAAATGAACTCCTGAACCTTTATCTGGTTTAGCCGATCGGAGATATTCCCCAGGACTCATGTCGAGTCAAGTTGAAGACCTGGACTTCCTCGGTCTAGACGACACTTGTCGTATGAAATGAACATCTGAACCTTTATCTGGTTCAGTTGACCGGGGACATACCTTATAGACTTATGTCGAGTCAAATAGAAGACATTGACTACTCTCGGTCCAGACGATTCATGTCGTGTGTTTCTGAACCTTCCTCAAGTTCAGTCTACCGTGCAACTCGTATGGATTCATGTCGAATCAAGTTCCTGAAGCATAGACTGCATATTTAGAAAACGCCAAAAAATAGTACGTCTGTTCAAGTATAAAAGAGACTTTAGCAACCAAGCTGAAACTTGTATTGACGCAGGCGACATAAGGTAATGCTTACAGCCATGCATTCTTGGCACATGCTCATACATTTTGTTTCATACGACGCATATATAGAAATACTATCTAAATCAAAAGACTTTTTGACTTAGAGAGTATGGGACAAACTGTACGGGCCAAAATTAGGCCGAGGGCAAAACTGTCTTTTCACCTCAAACCCAATAGTATGCAATGCCCGAAAGTAAAGACTAGGCCCAAAGAATTCAGTATTATTGGATTACAATTAAGCCAGAAGCTTAAAGACAAGACCTTATTATTATTACAACCACATTTCCCCATTTTGCCTAACACAAGGCATATTCTCACATGCTCAAACTTTTTATCAAGTGTCTGGGCACGTTGTGGGACTTATGCCATCTGCTAAAAGACAATCCTTTACACCTATAAATAGCAACATAATTCAAGAAACAGGGCATCAGAGTCTGAGCTCTCATACTTGAGCTTTCTAAGCTTCTCCTTTATTATTTGATATAAACTCTCAGAGCTTTATATTTCCTAAACACTTTCCTCCGCCCTCACGGCCACCCAAAGAATGTTAAGGTAATAGCAGACCTTACTTTCACATTTTTACTTATTCACTGCTCTTTACACACTACTGACTTTAGCGTCGGAGTGCCCCCAGCACCCACCATACCGGTGGGCAGTATACTCCCACTCACTCTACTTTGTTTTGCAGGATCGCTAGTGCCCCCAACCTACAAATTCTCGATTGTGGACCTCGGTCGAAATCCAACATCCACAATACGTGTGTAATAAATTAACTTATTAACATGGAACACGAAATTATCCACAAGCCTCTTTCGATGGTCTTGTGCAAATATTTCGAATAAGCCAATTAACTATATTTATATATCAAATAACTTAAACCAAATTCATTAAGATCAAGTTCCAATTGTGGTTACACACACTCTACATGTATATTTCTATTCTGCAAAGAAATCCATTAGATGAGATCGTGCGAGATTAAACGTAATGCCAACCCTAAAATTCCTCTTTCAAGTTCAATTAAGTTTACCACATAAATCTTATTGGTGATCAAGTAATAATAAATATTAAGCATAAAGTTCAACAAACAAGCCAATAAAACACAATAGTTATAAGAAAAATCAATTGTATAAAATTAGAGTAATGGGTTTCATCACAACCTTATATTAAGAGTTTAGTTACAACACATACTAGAGAACTTTGAACAAATAATGAAAAATAAACCAAACATCAAAGAAGAAAAGAGAAAGGAAAAACTATTTGAGATCAGCAATCTTTCGCTTCTTGATGCTGAGCCTCAATGCTTGTGCTTGATTGATGTGTTTTGTTTTCTCTTAAAAGTCTCATTGAGCCTTCAAAAGTATATTCTCTAGGTTTAGAACCGGACTTGTGCTTATATAGGGGTTGTAGGAAGCTTTCCTTCTTAAAAAAATCAAGTTCAAATAAAATCAGGAAACGGACCCACTGGCGCGCCAATGAGACCCGTAGGCATGCACTTCAATTGTGTTGTTTACATTGGCACGCCAATAATAGGCATAAATCTCTTCAATTATTTAGTTTTGTTGGATCAATAATGGATTTCGTAGTCGCACCAATGGGACTTCTACTACAATTTATGCCCAAAAACACCTCTTTTAGTCAACAATTAACATCCATGCTCCTTCCATTGTATCTCAACCTACAAAAACTCAAAGAAATACATGAAAACACTTAATCACAAGGATGTAATCAATAAACACTACGACGAACTTATCCAGATATAGCTGGAACACTTTATTCATGAAAGCCATGAATGATGCATGTGTATTAGTAAGTCTGAATAGCATCACTAAGAACACATAATGCTCGTATGTCGTTCAGAATACAGTCTTCGGAATATCTGCATCCTGGATCCTCATTTAATGATATCCATATTGAAGATCAATTTTTGAAAATATCGAGGCTCATTGAAGTTGATCAAACAAGTCATCGATACAATGTAATAGATACTGGTTTTTGACCGTTACCTTATTGAGCTGACGATAATCAATACAATCTTAAGGTACCATCTATTTTTCATGAACAATACTGGCAATCCCCAAGATGGTACATTGGGTCTAATAAATCCATGACCTATCATTTCTTTGCAACTGGTAGTTATCTTCCATCAATCTCAACACTCAATCATTTGTATATTGAATTTATCATGATGTTTTTTACTGAAGGAAGACTCACAACTAAATGAATCATGTTGGACTCCGCTATACTACCTCGATAATGATTACAAGCAATGAAAATAAATGAATGCGTAGAACTCGTATCAAAACGTACTCAAACAAGTATACCTGATAAAAGAACTATACTAAATACAACATCACCACCATCATATAACTCATGCCCTATCATGGCGAAGACTCATCCTTTATCAGCATCGGGTTCAATATATATCTGAGATGTATGTCCTCTACCACCATATACTCTACCCGAAGTCTCTCTGCCTCTACTATGCGTGAAACCTGAGCCTCGTTCACGGCTACCACTGGAACTTGTCCCTATATCATGCCATACTGCCACTACTTCATCTGCTGCTGGCTTAACTCATTGGGATCCATCACCAAGGGCAATCTATGGCCAAATGTTCAAACTGCTGACATTCGAAACATCTATTTCCTCATACCATAGTTATAGCATCGACGCGGGCCAGTAGGTCGAGATGCTACACTCACTGCACCCTGATCAACAGATGATATTGTGCCTCTACTATAGCCCAACTCATTCTAACCTCATGGATTTATCATCTATAAAGTGCACTATGTGCCTCTGAGTGGTATCCTATTCTGACTGTTGCGGGGAATATGGTCTGTTATTTGATCTACCATATCTCACCTCAGAGGCCTCATCTCACCTTCATTTTTCGGTCTCTCGAAAAACTACTATGTTCTCTCTCTCGATCTTGATGTCATTCTATGCAATCATAGCTTTGTCAACCAGTACCGCATATGGCAGCTTTCCCAAAACCAAAATCTTTGATATAATCTCTTGTCTCAATTTACCCTTGAACTTCTCGCAATTATCTTTCTCTTATCGAATTAATTCTTGATAATATTGAGACAAGGAAATCATATGCCTCTCATACTCTATCACTGTCTCTAATGATTCTTGAACCATATGCTCAAACTCACGATATTGTTCACTCTGATAAGCATAAAGGAAATATTTCTCTTTAAATACTTCATCGAACATATCTCAGGTGATATATTGAGATCTTCTAGGTCCATCAACTCTCTAATAATTTGGTGATCTCGATCTATCCATCGGTACAACCTCAGTATGCTTCTATTAGATCTCTACCTCACCTTTCATCATAAAAATAACAAACTCAACATTCTCTTGGTCGGTCAAGTCTAACACACTAAATATGTACTCGATCTCATTCTTTCACTTCTCTGCAGCGGGGGATCAGCTGTATTATGAAATATATGAGGTCTCGAATTGAGAAAATAGTTTCTCGAAGGTACATTAGCTACTAGCACTCTAACAACCATTTGTGCAACTACGTCGATAAACCTTCCAATACATCTTTTAGATATGTAGCTGTCGAAGGAATTGGAGAATGAGCAAGATGGATCATATCAGGTAAGGGCATAGGAATAGTGTCAGATGCGTTGCGGGAATAATATGCATGGCAAAAAAGGCCTGGGCCATGTCCAATATCAAAAAATTTGGGCCAGTCTTTAGAATTAGAGGCTTGGGGCCGAGCTGGGCTCAACTCAAAAAGCACGGACCCGGCCCGGCCCGGGCTTAAAAAATAAAAAATATATAAAATTTATTATATTAAAAAATTAGGCCAGGTAAAGCCCGGCCCGAGCCCGAGCAAGAGACGGGTCGGGCCAGCCAGATCTGGTAACAGCTCTGGCCAGGCTTTTCCCGGGCCCAGCCTAAATATTACTTCTCTGTCTCGGGCTAGACTTATCAAAGCCTGGGCTCGGCCCAACCCATTATCATGCGTAGGGAATAACAGTGGGAGTAGCTGCCGGAACAATTGGAGGTAAATGTTTAGAACCCCTGTCACCTTTAACAATCGGAGGAACACCAGATAGAGCTACATCTGGTTCACGATCTACAGGCTAGGTATAAGGTCCCGTAATATCAATATATGACATTCTCACGTATCGTCGAGCATTCTTGTTGGACAGTTATGACCCATAACATCACTATTTATACATATCATGGTGTTGTTGTACAAATTAACTATGTGACAAAGGAAATTGCTCTTCTATCATTTGTAATTAGATTACCAAGATGTATAAAAGATAGAAGGTTCATATGATTAGTTCCAGATTGATAAGATATGAGACAGTATCAATCCACGAAGGTTTAACCATTAAATATCCCTAGTCGTAGTATTATCGAGATTGGACATCGATAATGGAGAATAGACTAGTATTGCACTTGTGCGTGTTATGGGAGCATAACGACATAGTTCTCATATATTTGGGTATATGATACTCATGCAAGTGTAGTAGGAGGTTGTGTTTTACCGATGGTACGGAAAACAGCTTCGCTCTGGATAGACCCCTCGGAATTCCATTGGTAGTATGACTATATGTCTATGGAAGTCCGAATCAGGGTAGGTGTATTTGGTCTTAACCTGAGACTTGCACCGCTAATACTTGCGACAATCAGTATACTTTGGTTTTGGTCGTCCAGGGCTTTAACAGGTTTTGTGTATGCCTCTTCTGGGTATATTGAGAATCGTAGTGTATTGGGTGTGATGTCGAGATGGAAGTATCACTCCAGTCATAGTGGAGATGATGATCACGTAGGATACGGAACTCGTTCTCTTATATGCTGCAGCTATCGGGATATTATGACTAGGTTATGTTTATCCGATTATAGAGACTAGTTACCAGAGATCTGATATGTGCTTCGTACGTGGCAGACACATTTCCAGCCCCAGGCCTTGCACGTGACATCCGATACTAGATCGAAATACGCAATACTACGTAGACTACGCCTGATATAGATCACATATTCCAGTAAGAATATTTCTGGAGAATTGGGTAGGCATGATGCTTTGCTAGAAGCCAACCATGTCTTGTAAATCGGTAAAAATGTAGTACTAGGTACGTACGTGTTCGGATAGTCCAACGACCGGATTTACTGCCAACATATCTGGGGATCTCATGGGTCGCTTCCCGAAGATTCACCGATGACGTATGACTCGCACTTTATTAATCTCGGATTAATTAGAAGAGAGAGAAAATTAATCTGGGATTAATTGCGGAGATATTTTATCTGGGATAAAATATTAATTAAAGAGAGAGAACGATTAATTTGGAATTAATCGATAAAATAATATATTCGATATATTATACGAAATTGGATTTCGACGCGGAATTAAAATTAGATTTTAATTCGGGGCAAACGAGTTAATTTAGAATCAATTCGTTAGCGACGTGAATAGTAATTTTGCTAGGCAAAGTTATTTAATTTAATTTAATTTAATTTCGTCGCAACGGAAAATTCGTTAATTCGGAATTAGCAAATCTGAGCCCGTGAGTGTTTGCGGGCGCACTCACATTGTGAATTTAAGTGCGGCCCACAAGTCACATCAAGTATCAAATCACTAGTCAATTAATTGATTTGATGTCTAGTCACTTTGAGTGATTTGACAACTTGTCATTGTGATTGATGGTGGTTGTTGAAAAGCTTTAATGTTTGTACCTTTTGACTTTTGGAAAATCAAAATATGGTATATGTTGAATTGATTTTTGGAATTCCATTAATCCAACAATTTTTCTCTCTCAATTTCTTCTCCTCTCTCTCACGGTTTTGGACCACTTCTTCTTCTCCATTTTCTGTCAAAAGCCGAGAATATACAAGGAGAAGCCATTGTGATTTTTATGGCAAAAATCATCAAGAGCTAGCACTCAAAAGAGGACATACAAATGTGATAGGGAATCGTTTTCATGAGCATGGAATCACCAAACAAAGCTTGGAGCTTTAAGGATCATCCATGGCCGAAAATGGAGGACACAAAACAGCCCACTGTCGTGAGCCACCTTGGAGGAAATCTTGAAGTTTTTGTGTTCGTCGCATCGCAGAACCGATCAATGTAAGTATTCCGCAACTTCTTTGAGTATTCGCACATGAGTTTTCTATGCTTGAATTGATCTCAGGACCTTAGAGAATCTCAACACTTCCCTCTCCCACGTTGGGTGCCAGTACCACGGTCACGTTCATAGATTTTTCTACATATACAAAACTACTCTTTGAATACCCCCATCTAATACAATGTGTCTATAGAATCTAAAACATAGGCTCTAATACCAAATTTTTCACGAACCCCTCCCTAGAGCGGGCCTAACCCGAAAAAAAAGGTTCATGAACCTCTTTAGCTCGATCATCCTAAACGTTATGCAATTAAGACATATTTGCAAGGAAAATAATACTTCTCAAAATATAATTTTTCAAATCTTGGAAAATCTCAATAATTAAAGTTTACAGCAAAAATCTGCGAAAAACATGCAAAGTAATGTCATAATTCTCCTATCTCAAAAGAAATATATGGACCAACCCAAAGAGCAACTATGGTAAGCGATTTGAATCATGGTACTATTATTGTTGTGCTGGCGAATTTCCTGAGATGTTTGGAAAAAAAAAAGGTGACCTTAAAAAGCTTAGTAAGTAAAACACTCAAACTCTCAACATAACCTCACCCAACAAATAAAAATATATATGTATATATTATTTAATATTTGAAAACAACATTTGATATATAAGAACTATCTCAGTCAAGTCATACTCAAAACAAAACAAACATCAATCAAATAAGGGTTGCTAACCGAAGTCGGTATAATAGTGGATTGAAACCATTATGAGAGTATCAAACATTCATTTTAAGTTTTCTCACCATATAACCTCGCATAAATGTGCAAGAGAGAGATTGAACCACACATCTCTGCTAACCTCGCTTTTCCTACCACAAATATACAAACCCGACAGCATAACAGTAACAACACAAATAATCTAATTCAACCAAGTTTCATATTCAATCTATCAATTTCATCTCAAACAATCATGAAAAAATCAGACCTCAGCTCATAACAACATTGTGCAATTATGTCTAAAATCGTAAAATTATATAAAATAATTTTCCGATAAAAATATTTCCGGGATAATTTTATTTACGTATTTATAACTCTCTTGCTATCAATAACTTAATAAAATTACATACATATATCTATAAATACACACACACATACACACTAATAAATAAATTTTTACGTCAAACATTAACGAACAAATAATTATGTTAAGTAAATTATCATGCATTGTACTTACCTCAATCCACGTAAAATCCTCTATATATATATTTCCTCGCCAAGATCTGAAAATAAAAAATTACAATTAGGTCCCTCAGTTTTTTAAATTACGATTTTACCCTCAAACTTTTTAAATTTCTAATTTTATCCCAAAAATTTTTCTACTTCATCAATTTAGACCTAAGACTCTTAAATATCACTAGTTAACCCTTAAAAACTTTAATTTACATATTTATACCCTAATTATGTTAAATTTATAATTTAGTCCAAAACTTTCAAAACTTTGCATTTAAACCCCCAAAAATGCAATAAAAATGTATAGAGCTTCAAAAATTTCAAAATATCACAACAGGGCGATCAAAGGACAGTATACGTCACAAGGATTATAATGATGGCGGTGGTGACAGCTGATGCACGGTGGTTATCGACGGATGGTCAAACGAAGATAACTTACACTTTTGGCTCATTTCTCGACGACCGAGGGTTAGATATGGGCAACTTAAGTACCCAGACTGCGTATCTCAATGAGGGAAAGATTTTGCTCTGGGAGGTGGGGACCAATCACAACGGTATGTGGGGCGCGTGGAGGTGGCGACGTGGCGGCGCGTGCGATGGAATTAGGGTGTCAGATCAGCGGAGATTGCTTCGTCTTGTTGAGAGGGTTCGCCTGATGTGGTCGCTCGTTGGAAACGATGACCGGAAGCCGTCAAACATAATTTTTCTCTCTTCTGCCCACACTTTCTCTCTCATGTATTTTCTCTCTATATTGGTTTCAACTCTCTCTCTCACTGGTCTCTCAAAGTGTCTTTAATTCCCTCTAAAACACGCTGTTCACCTCTCCTTTTTGTTTCACATTAGATACACACATAATACTAGGGCTAGTTTTATTTTTAAAGTAGAAATTATTGTGTTTTAGTTATATTAGGAGTGTGTGGTTGATGAATTTTTTTAGGGGGAAATGAGAATGTGAATGAGAGGGGGTGTGAGAGGTAAATGAAATTCAATTTAATTAAAAAAACATGATATTACAGGTACATCTAGTTCTACACGAATTTTTTACTGATGTAATATTTTCAGCCACCCAAAATGCATTCACCATTGGTGTGACTTAAACTTTGACATTTCCTTTTGTTTGGAAGTTTTTTTCGTTGTGGGGTATATAGAGCATAATATGAATTTATCATGGGTGTGGCACCATGTTTTTGGCTATCTAGGACGCCTTCCCTCAAGGTTCAAGTCGCATCATAGGGTATGCATTCTAGGTGACCAAAACTATGTTGCCACATCGGGGACAAATTTATGCAGGGCCTGATGTACCTCACAACGAACAAAAACCTAATCATCCTTTTTAATATATTTTGTTATAAAAATTAATTAGCATAATAAATTAGAAGAGTTATCCATGTAAGAACATTGTTGTTGCCAGATCGCTCATATGAGATGGAAGATGATTAATTTTTAAGTTATTGTAGGACACAGATGTTTGACGACTTTGTTCCGGGCTCGCGGCCCGGTCGGGAGTACGGAGTAGCCCACGGGTGGAACTAAACCGGAGAAATAACATGGAGTCGCCACCTGGTGTGAACCGGGAAAATGATTTAAGGCCGCACTCACCCCTCGCAAGGGAAGACCTCAAACCGTTGGGTTCAGAATGGTCTCTTACTTATGCCACTTGTAATGATATGATTTGTGAAATAATTTAACCAAGCCTAAGCAACGTATATTTCCAAGGATAATCCACTCCTAAGTTCGCATGTATAAAATGAATCATTATAACGACAAACATACGATATCACACAATAATCTCATGAACATGTTGAATCATCAAACACGAAAAATAAATAACAAACTAAACATAAACATAAAGAAACGCCTATTGTGAAAGGATATAACAAAATCATGCATAAAGGAATAACATACTAATGGCTAAATCAAGCTTGCGAAATAAGTAACATCCTAATGACCTAATCATGCTTGAACACAATCTTGCGAAAACATCACATAGATGAATGGGGGAATACAAATGGATGATAACAGCAAAAGTGTCAATAATGGAATGGCATGGTTAATTACATAATGCAAGAGAAATCACCCAAGAAGCAATCATACATGAATGTGATGAAAATGACTCAGTTCAGTGTATGTGCGTTCGTGTAGCGTTTGGAAATGCATTCGAACGATAAACATAAGGTTTGCGCTCGTATAGCGTTCGAGAATGCGTTCGAACGGGACAAGACCTGATGCATGATAAAACAAAACGCATTAACGTTTGAGTAGCATTCGTAAACGCGTTCGAACGGTAAACAGAAGGTTCGCGTTCATATAGCGATTGAGAACGCATTCGAATGGGACAAAACCTGATGCATGATAAAATAAAGAAAATACGTGCGCGTTCAAGCAGCGTTAGTAAACTCGTTCGAACGGTAAACATAAAGTTCTCATTCATATAGCGTTCGAGAAAGCGTTCGAACGGGACAAGACCCGATGCATGGTAAAACGAAGAAAACATATGCGCATTCGAGTAGCGTTCGTAAATGCGTTCGAGTGGTAAACAGAAGGTTCACGTTTGTATAGCGTTCGAGAATGCATTCGAACGGGACAAGACCTGATGCATGGTAAAACAAAGAAAACACATACGCATTCGAGTAGCATTCGTAAACGCGGTCAAACGGTAAAAAAAGTTTCGCGTTCGTATAACGTTCGAGAACGCGTTTGAACGGGTCAAGTCCTGATGCATGATAGATGAAGAAAACATATGCGCGTTCGAGTAGCGTTCGTAAACGCGTTAGAACGGTAAACAAAAGGTTCGCGTTCTTATAGCATTCGAGAATGCGTTCGAACGGGACAAGACCTGATGCATGATAGATGACACAATACATACATAGATAAGTAAATCCACAATATAGGACCCCGTGTGCCCAATTGAACTCATTCTCATTCAATCGGGTGTACCTCGTCCGGCGCGGCAAAATATCATGGTAAAGATAGCCTTTAGGCCTTTTCCCTCGAATTGAGGACCTTGAATCCACCCTAGTTAGTCCATGCGCACTAGAATGTAATGCATGCGTAAATAAAGCAATGATATGCAAATGGTAAATGCATAATAAAAAGCGCGGCAAAACATCATGGTAAAGGTAGCCTTCAGGCATTTCCCTCGAATAGAAGACCTTTAATCCACCCTAGCTAGCCCATGAGTATTACATCATAATGCATAAAAATGAATGAGACAATAATGTGGACTTCCGTATATCCGATTAAACGTATCTCACATTCAATCAAACACACTTCGTCCGGCGCGGCAAACTATTGTCGTAAATATAGCCTTTTGGACTTTTCTCCCCTCAAATTGAGAACCTTTAGACTAACATACTAAGCCCATGCGCATTACATCACAATGCATAGAAAGTAAAATGCATAAAGTAATAGCATACTAATGATTAAATCATGCTTAAAAGATAAATAACATGCTAGCAACCCGATCATGCTCGAATACAAGGTTGGATGAAACAAAATGTGTGAATCTCTCAAGTGATACGTGGCATTGTATCCTGAGTGCAAACCATAATACCGTCCATTCGAATTCGGCTACGGAATTTACGTCCAGGTTTCCATCTGATATACCACAAGAGAGAACACATATTTCATTCATTCAAGGACCACAACATATATTAACAAACGACTCTCATGCGAGGGAATTCTAATAAACAACAAAAAAGATAAGAATAAATAAAAAGGGTGCCATCAGGTCTAACATCTTAGGTCGTCTCTCGAAAGTGCGTTACACGGCCGTCGGAAGGGTTGGTGCTTCGCAATTCCTCCGGTTCACTGGTCCACTGCTCTCGTTCACTACTTCGGTGTTTTGAGCTGTCGTTTCCTATGTTTTGCTACTGTTTTACTGCTGTTTCTTGCGGTAAATAATGGCTATTTTGGGGTTAATTCGGGGACTGTTTTGGAATATTTTAGGGCTGCAGTTAGGGGCTGTTTTATGTTTATGGGTTTCGGTTCAAGGGTTGGTCTGCGTGTGGTAGTGTTGTCGTGTATCTGTTGGTGTGTTTTTTAGTCTGAGGGCTGTGTCGTTTTTGAGATTGAGCTAGGAGAGTTTTGGGGGTTAATGCTTTGCAGAATATTCTGTGATTTTTATGTATGTGCTAGGGGTTCTAAGGTTGGATTTGTGTTTCTTTTATAGGCAAAGGCTAGAGTTTCTCTTGTTTGAATATGAATGGGACCAAGTAATTATAGGGGGAATATCCTAATTAGTGTCTCACAAGGAAAATATCTAGTTAATTGAGGACATGATTTGGCTTAATAAGGAAGATCATATATTTGATTTGTTTCATTTAGGTATGTGAATTATTTAAATTGGGATGTGATTTATTTAATTTAGGAAGAATATTATTTTAATTTGTGACATGTTTTAAATGTTTTAATTATTTTTGGGTGGGTTTTGGTGGGCTAATTGGGCTTGGGCGTGAGGCTAGCAACAAAACCAGAAGTACCGACACCGTTCGAATGTCGATTCGAACGCTGCACGAATGCCCGCAATCTACTTGATGTTCGAACGTGTTCACGAACGCAGCACGAACGAAAGCAGTGAACATGTGAATTGAATCCGATGACATACTTATTATGATTTCCCCCTTCCAACATTCGTTTCCCGCGACTTTCGCAACCTAAAGTGTAGTGCCTCCGCAAGAGACTCATCATCGGGACTTATATGTAAAATGCAGTGCCTACAGTCGCCCCCACTTTGATGGGACTTGTGTAGTGTGTGACAATGACAATTCTATCCAAGTTGTGCAATGCATTTTTACTTACTTGGCTCGCCAGCTGCCACCTGACTTGCCTGCTGCTTCGAGCTGATTTGATGATGCAGTTGACCTCGATCTTGGGACGCATCCCAATAACTGCAACCGATAATGGGGGTCTCGACCCTGGGACGCATCCCAATACCGCTGACAATGTGGGTTACAACCTTGGGACGCATCCCCAAAACTGATGATGCAGTAGACCTCGATCCTGGGACGCATCCCAATAACTGCAACCGAAAACGGGGGCCTCGACCCTGGGACGTATCCCAATACTACTGACAATATGGGTCACGACCCTGGGACGTATCCCCAAAACTGGTGATGATGTGGGTCATGACCCTGAGACTCATCCCCAAAACTGATGCTGATAATGTAGGTCACGACCCTGTGACTTATCCTCAAAACTGATATTGATACTGACGTAGGCCTCGCCCCTGGGACTCATCCCCAAAATCGCTGATGATATGTGTGGGCCTCGACCCTGGGACTCATCCCCAAACTGATGCTGACATGGGCCTCGCCCCCAAACTGATGTTGATGTGGGCTTCGCCCACAAACCTATGTTGACATGGGCCTCGCCCCCAAACTGATGCGGATGTGGGCCTCGACCCTGGGACTCATCCCCCAACTGATGCTGACATGGGCCTCGCACCCAAACTGACGTTTGATGTGGGCCTCGCCCCCAAACTGATGCGGATGTGGGCCTCGACCCTATGACTCATCCCCCAACTGATGATGACATGGGCCTCGCCCCCAAACTGGTGTTGATGTGGGCCTCGCCCACAAACTGATACTGATTTCTTCCTGAAACTGATTACACTATATTGTTGCTGCTTCTGGTTGGCTTGCTTTTGCCGCTTTGTTTTTTTTCTTCTTAGAAACCTGTTATTACAAAACAGAACAAACACAAAAAGAATGCAAATATGTTACGTGTATGCATGCATGCATGAATGAGTTTCCTATCCCGTTGGGTTAGGTCTGTCAATTCCCTTGGTGACTGCTCGGTCTTTTCTCCCTCAGGAAAAATACTGCTTCAATCTATCCACGTTGATCGGCTCGGTGAACTCGTTCCCTTCCAAATCTGACAGTCTCACTGCCCCATTTCTCATTACTTTCTGCACTATGTAGGGTCCTTTCCAGTTAGGTCTGAACTTTCCTCTTGGGTCTGTCGTCGACGGCCTCGACTGCTTAAGTACCAAATCACCCTTTCTGATCTTAGTAGGACGCACCTTCTTGTTGAATGCTTGGGCTAGTATCTTCTGATATATCTGCATGTGATGCAAGGACTTCAGCCTTTTTTCATCCAGTAGTGTTAACTGTTCAAATCTTTGTGCGGCCCATTCTTATTCAGGTAACTCTGTTTCTGCTAATACCCTCAAGGATTGTATCTCAACTTCCACTGGCAGTACTGCTTCCATTCCATAGACCAAAGAGTTAGGCGTGGCTCCTGTTGCTGTTCTTACTGATGTTCTGTACCCCCACAGGGCATACGGTAGCTTGTTAGCCCAATCTTTGCAGTTCTCTGTCATCTTGGCTAATATCTTCTTTACTGTCTTATTGGCTGCCCCAACTGCCCCATTTTCATATGGCCGGTAAGGTGATGACTTGTGATGTCTTATCCCATATCTCTGTATCATTGCCTTCGTTTCCCCTTAAAACTGAACTCCGTTATCTGTCACTACATGATGCGGCATCCCATATCGATATATGATGTTCCGAGCCATGAACTTCACCATCTGCTTTACTGTGACGTTACGAAATGACTCGGCTTCCACCCATTTTGAGAAGTAGTCCACTGCCACTACTATGAAATGATGTCCATTCGATGCACTCGGTCGAATCTCCCCGATCATATCAATTCCCCATGCTGAGAAATGACATGGCTCTGATAGCCCATGCAACTCTGTGTGCGGCAGATGATTCAAATTACCGTGTGCTTGACAATCATGAAAATGTTTTACCAGCTTTGCACAGTCTGTCTCCATGGTCAACCGGTAGAAACCCTGTCTTACAATCTTGCGAGACAAATTCAACCCATTCATATGCAGTCCACATACCCCGACATGTATTTCTTCCATTGCCTTCTGAGCCTCTTCTTTTCTCAAAAACTTCAACCGAACGCCATTTACCTGTCTCTTGTACAATTCTTTTTTCAAAATCATATACTGAGAAGCCAACTTCTGAATGGCTATTCTGTCTTTTCTGCATGCTCCTTCTGGGAATTCTCTGTGTTCCAGATGCCTCTGAATGTCATGATACCAAGGTTTACCATCGTCGATCTCCATTTCCAGAACTCTTTCTATCTCATAAACGAGTCTGTTTGTTGTTTTCAATACCAATGGTCTCATCACTAACTTCTCTAGATTTTCCCAAGTCGCTGCAAGTGTAGCTAATGCGTCTGCCATCTGATTCTCTTCTCGCGGCAAGTGCTGAAACTTAAAATCGGGGATAGCCTGTGCCAACTTTCGGAGGTAAAAAAGGTAAGGTTTCAATCGTTATTCCTTCAATTCTCATTCTCCTTGCATATGTCGGACTACCAACATCGAATCTCCGTAGACCTCCACGCTCTCAACCTTCAAGGCTATCAATGCAGTCAATCCGAAAGCACATGCTTCATACTCGGCCATGTTGTTAGTTACTCTGAACGTCAACCTCTTGGCCATAGGCAAGGTTTCTCCCTTGGGGGTCACTATCACAATCCCAATTCCGGCTCCTTTGCAATTCACTGCTCCGTCGAAATATATTTTCCATCCTTGAACTGTTATTGCTTGGATCTCTTCATCTGGGAATTCAAACTTGTACAGATCCCCTTCAACAGGTTGCAATGCCAGGAACTCTGCTACGGCTCACCCCTTGAATACTTTGGAGGTGAGATACTCAATGTCAAACTCTGTCAGCAACACTAACCATCTACCCAACTTCCCCACTAGCGAAGGCACTGAATGTAGATACTTCAAGGGATTTTCTTTGGCTACCACCTGGATCTTGTAAGACTGGAATTAATGCCGCAGTTTTCTGGACGCCCATACCACTGCCAACCAGATATTCTCTACTTCCTGATAGCGGGCTTCGTACGGAAGCATCTTCTTACTGAGATAGTAGACTACATGCTCTACCCCTGCCTCATCTGCATGTACCATCATTGCCCTCAGTGCTTCTGATTCTATGGCCAAATACAATATCAAGGGTCTGCCCGGTCTCAGAGGTTTCAATACATGAGGTTTTACCAAATATTCTCTGATCTTGTCGAAGGCTGTTTGACACTGCTCATTCCATTTCATTGGCTGGTCTTTTCTCAGCAGTTTGAAGATAGGCTCACATATTGATGTCAATTTGGCGATGAACCGACTGATATACTGATTTTCCCGAGGAATGCTCTGACTTTCTTCTCTGTCTTCGGTGCTGGCATCTCAGTAATTGCTTTGATCTTCTCAGAGTCTACCTCTATTCGTCCCATTCCAACTGTATGCCCAGCAATTTTCCCGATGTTACCCCAAACACATATTTCTTGGGATTCAACCGCAAGTTGTATTTGTCAACTCTCTGAATGAACTTCTCTAATGCTTCTATATGCTCAATTCTTGTCTCTGATTTTACCATCATATCATCCACATACACTTCAATCTCTTTGTGCATCAAATCGTGGAATAGCATAGTGGCCATCCGCTGATAAGTAGCTCTTGTATTCTTGAGCCCAAATGGCATTACCTTGTAACAATATGTGCCCCACTCGGTGACAAATGCAGTCTTGTGCTTGTCTTCTTCAGCCATGAGAACCTGATTGTATCCTGAAAATCCATCTGTAAATGAATACATGGCAGATAAAGTTGCACTGTCAACTAGCACATCTTTATGAGGTAGAGGAAAATCATCTTTCGGGCAAGCCTTGTTAAGATCTCTGTAATCCACACACATTATGACCTTCCCGTCTTTCTTTGGCATCGGCACAATATTTGCCAACCACTCAGGATACTTCACCACTTCCAGGAATCCCACATCTATATGTTTCTTGACTTCTTCTCTGACTTTCTCGGCCCATTCAGGTCTAATCCGTCGAATTTTCTGTTTCACCAGCTTCATATTTGGATAAGTTGGAATTGTATGTTGGGCGATGCTTCTGTCTACTCCAGGCATGTCCTCATAGGACCAAGCAAACATTTTGGCATATTTGGCCAATATTCCTTCTAGTTTCTCCCGCTCCTCAAAGGTAACCTCACTTGCAATTAGAATTTCCTTGGGGCTCTCTGGCGTACCAAGGTTGAATGCATTTGTTCTGGTGGAACTGATATCAAATATACTCAAGTCATGCAAATTGAAAGGGAAAGACTCAGACAAGTAAGCAAAATAATTGTCTTTATTGCTAGCAGATGCATGAATACATTCAAATAAATAAGAGAGATAAACATCTTCATTCTCCACATATGTTTCATCTCCCACGACTGGTTCTTCCTCCTTTTCCTCGAGGGTCAGGCCCTCCAACTTCATCAGCTCTTCTTCCCATTTCTCATCTTCCTTCTTCACAATTTCCGATGCCAGTGACTTCTCCCTTATCACCTCTTGAAAGATCTCAAACCCGGGTACCACAATCCCATTGACTTCTACCGGTTCAGGTTCTCCCTGATATCCCGGTGCCTTCACAAAGCATTCCATCAGTTTCAACCCTTTCTTCTTGGCTTTCAGCTTATCCTCATCAGACATGTATCCCAACCCTCTGCAGGTAGTCTGCCCCTTAAAGTTTGGCAATATCGAACCTTTACCCGGCTCGAACTTCATCTTCTCCATGATCCTAGCCACCTTAGGATCCACCCACTCCTCAAAAGTTACCGATACATGGAACCTCGTGAAATGATGTATCTCTAAAGCAGCCACATCATTATCTACTTCAGCTCGGATGGTGACAATATCTCCCCCATAGGGAAACTTAATAACTTGATGCAGAGTGGAGGGCACGCCCCCAAGCTTGTGGAACCACGGCCTTCCCAATAACAAAGTAAAAGTAGCCGGGATATCCAGTACTGTGAACTCAACCTCATCCTCAATCGGGCCAACCTTGACTACTACGGCAAAGATACCATCAACTCATCGCTTGTTATCATCATAAGCTTTGATGGTCATATTGGAGGGATCCAAATCAGTTGCCTTCATACCCAGCTTCGCCAAAATCTTCAATGGACACACATTGATGGATGAGTCATCATGTACCATCACACAAGATGTCTTCTTGCCCTTCACTTCAGCTCTGATGAATAAAGGCTTGTTGTGATTTCTTCTCTCGACTGGGAGTTCCTCCTCAGAAAAGGTTATTATCTGCAAAGCTTCCTTTTGCACTAATCCGACAAACATCGCGGGGTTGGCATCCTCTGTTACCACTATCTTGCTCAAGGCCTCAACCATTGCTCGTCTGTCCTCCTGAGACGAACACAAAAATTCCCAGATGCTAACATATGCCCGTGTCTTCCTCAACTGACGTAGCACTGCATCCCCCTCAGCATTCTCCACATTTTCAGACATTTCTCTGCCTTCCGTCAACACTTCTTTACCCTTCTCAGCCGTATCACTGTAGAAACGCCCGATGCGTGTCATTCCTCTTACCACATCTTCATCACTACTGGAGAAATCTTCCAAGAAATTCTTCCTCTGTTCTGTTTCATCCTCGTTGCTGCTATCCCAAATTCCCAGACAGAAGGCTTGGTGGTCAAAGGATTTGAGGACAAGTCTTTCGGGTATGCCAGAGTTTATCATATAGGTTGGTGGTGGGACATAGTGGTAATTCGGTAGGGGGTTTTTGTGTGTGTTAGGTTGTTCTGTTTCTGGGTCGGGTATCCTTTTGGAGTGTATAAGGTCCTGGATTTTATGGCGGAGGCGGGCACAATTGTCAGTGTCATGACCCTTCTGTTGATGGAAATGACAATAGTGGTTCAGGTTGAGATGTGGTGGTGGAGGGTGTGGAAGTGGTTTGGTTTCTAAGGGTTTCAGAAGTACCTGTCTCTTTAATTTCTCCAATACCTTAGACAAGGGTCTACCCAGGTCGGAGAAACGCCGGTTCCGGATAGCAGCAATCTCAGCAGAAACAGGTTTGGCACCTGATGTTCCTCCAATGGGCCTCATGTTCATGCTATAGAACTTTCTGTTCTCAGCTTCTTCTTCTTCAATATCCATGACAGTCTCCCTCAACTGTCGAAAATCAGTAATCATGGAGGTCATCCTCCTCAACTTGCCATAGATTGAGGGCTTAGTACCCTTGATAATCATTTTTATCTGGTCCTTCTTTGAGGGCCGAGTCTGCATTTTCATAAATTGGCTCCTCCAACGTTCTACATATTCCTTGAAGCTTTCTTATGGCTTCTTCTTGGTGTTTTCTAAGTCCCGGAGTGACAAGTCGATCTCAAGATCTGTAACATACTGTTTCAAAAAGGCCTCTGCCAATTCCCTCAAATCCTCATTGATCTTCCTCTCCAGGTTGTGATACCATACCACGGGTGCCCCCTCGAGTGACATCCCAAACATTTTCTGAACCTGACGCTTGGATAAACCCACTGAACTCATAACTGAAATATACTAACGGAGATGGACCCTCGGATCCCCATTCCCATTGAACCTGGCCATATTTGGCATCTTGAATTGAGCTGGCAACTGTTCTTCAAAGGTCATTGCCTCATAATCTAGCAGGTCTTCATGTTTGCCCCTCATCTTACGGGTAACCGACTCTACCTGATCTCGGAGTTTCTGCAGTTCAGCTTGAGACCTTGCCACTTTCCCCACAGCATATTCAGCCATATCATCATCAAAACCTGGAATATCATCATTCAATCTAGTCTGAGGGTCGTCACACCTCTCATTCTCAGAGTTTCCCCCAGCACGGGGCACAACCATATTGGTCATAGCAGCAGTCAAGGCTTGCAACTGTTCAGTAACCTTGGTGAGATTGGTTTCCAACTGATCCATACGGGATGTTTCATTCTCTGATTCGCTCATGTTTGCTATCAGTCTTTTAACAAGTCTTCCATTTTTCCATAACCCAACGGATATCTATGATGGCTCTTAAGACACAAGAGAGTTAACATGATGTATGTATGCATGAGATGCATGAGATACGTGCGATGTGTGGAACATATAATTCGGCCCATTGTCATTTTAAAGCTTCAATCATATTATTGCAAGGTGCAAACTTGTCCCAGTTGAAAAGGCCCAACAGGTTTACACCTTTGCGACAACATGGTTAAACAACTTCAAATGATAAGGGGCCTAAACACAGGATGGCCCATCGGCATTTTAGAAACTTTTGGCCCAATTGTCATAGGATATGAACTCGTCCCAGTTTAAATGGCCCAACAAGTTTGCATTTCTGACAAGAAGTCCAACTGCATCCAAATGAGGATGGTCCCCAAATACAAGCATAAAGAGATAATTCAAGCATAAAGCAATAATTTCTACAGAGCGGCCCATCGAAATTTCAGAAGCTTTTGGCCCAATTGTCATAGGATACGAAATCGTCCCAGTTTAAATGGCCCAACAAGTTCGCATTTCTGATAAGAAGCCCAACTGCATCCAAATGAGGATGGTCCACAAGCACAATGAAATAGTTACTATAGGTCATACAACTCCAGTCTACGTGTGGGTTTGCGGGAGTGTGAACAAAGACTCTCGTTGGCGAAGGATTGCCCACAACTAGGTCTCCTCACTCAAGGGTTCGACCAACCAAGTGAGCTCACCCTTTTTATACCTTACGGTACGTGCCAACGAGTTATGGTGTGTGACTGACTGTCAAATGGATTTCCCGTTGTAGATTCCCCAGAGGGAGGGCGGAGCGAACTCTCTTAAAAACCCAAGCCTCTTAGCTCTTATCGCTTGGTGACAGGAATAAACAACGAGTCCTCCAAATTAGTCCATCACGGTAGGCTACAAGTACATGATTATCTAGGTGCCTTCGCATCTTTTCCTTATAGAAAGGTAGTGAATGAGGGAAGACACCAAACCATTACCTAGCCTTAAAAGTGCCTTTGATTAAACCCCTTTCAACCCACGGTAAACACGGTTAATTAAAGCACAAATCACAATCATTACAAGGCATTATTTCGGGGCCAATTCTCTATCCCCAGTGGAGTCGCCAGACTGTAGGACACAGATGTTGGACGAAGCTATTCTGGGCTCGCGGCCCGGTCGGGAGTACGGAGTAGCCCACGGAGGGAACTAAACCGGAGAAATAACATGGAGTCGCCACCCGGTGTGAACCGGGAAAATGATTTAAGGTCGCACTCACCCTTCGCAAGGGACGACCTCAAACCGTTGGGTTCGGAATGGTCCCTTACTTATGCCACTTGTAATGATATGATTTGTGCAATAATCTAACCAAGCCTAAGCAACGTATATTTCAAAGGATAATCTACTCCTAAGTTCGCATGTATAAAATGAATCATCATAACGGCAAACATACGATATCACACAATAATCTCATGAACATGTTGAATCATCAAACACGAAAAATAAATAACAACCTAAACATAAACATAAAGAAACACCTATTGCGAAAGGAGATAACAAGATCATGCATAGAGGAATAACATACTAATGACTAAATCATGCTTGAGAAACAAGTAACATCCTAACGACTTAATCATGCTTGAACACAATCTTGCGAACACATAAAATAGATGAATGCGAGAATACAAATGGATGATAACAGCAAAAGTGTCAATAATGGAATGGCATGGTTAATTACATAATGCAAGAGAAATCACCCACGAAGCAATCATGCATGAAATGTGATGAAAATGACTCAGTTCAGTGTATGTGCGTTCGTGTAGCGTTTGAAAACGCGTTCGAACGGTAAATAGAAGGTTTGCGTTCGTATAGCGTTCGAGAACGTGTTCGAACGGGACAAGACCTGATGCATGATAAAATAAAACGCATGAACATTCGAGTAGCGTTCATAAACGCGTTCAAACGGTAAACAGAAGGTTCGCATTCGTATAGCGTTTGAGAACGCGTTCGAACGGGACCAGACCTGATGCATGATAAAACAAAGAAAATACGTGCGCGTTCGAATAGCGTTAGTAAATACGTTCGAACGGTAAAGAAAAGGTTCGTATTCGTATAGCATTTGAGAACGCATTCGAATGGGACAATACCTGATGCATGGTAAAATAAAGAAAACACATGCGCGTTCGAGTAGCGTTCGTAAACGCGGTCGAACGATAAACAGAAGGTTCGCGTTCGTATAGCATTCGAGAACGCGTTTGAACGGGACAAGTCCTGATGCATGATAGATAAAGAAAACACATGTGCGTTCGAGTAGCGTTCGTAAACGCGTTTGAATGGTAAACAGAAGATTCGCGTTCGTATAGCGTTCGAGAACATTTTCGAACGGGACAAGACCTGATGCATGATAGACGACGCAACACATACATAGATAAGTAAATCCACAATGTAGGACCTCGTGTGCCCGATTGAACTCATTCTCATTCAATCGGGTGTACCTCGTCCGGCGCGGCAAAACATCGTGGTAAAGATAGCCTTTAGGCATTTTCCCTCGAATTGAGGACCTTGAATCCACCCTAGTTAGCCCATGCGCACTAGAATGTAATGCATGCGTAAATAAAGCAATGATATGCAAAGGGTAAATGACATAATAAAAAGCGCGGCAAAATATCGTGGTAAAGGTAGCTTTCAGGCATTTCCCTCGAATATAGGACCTTTAATCCACCCTAGCTAGCCCATGCGCATTACATCATAATGCATAAAAATGAATGAGACAATAATGTGGACTTTCGTATATCCGATTAAACGTATCTCACATTCAATCAAACACACTTCGTCCGGCGCGGCAAAGTATTATCGTAAATGTAGCCTTTTGGACTTTTCTCCCCTCAAATTGAGAACCTTTAGACTAACATACTAAGCCCATGCGCATTACATCACAATGCATAGAAAATAAAATGCAGAAAGTAATAGCATACTAACGATTAAATCATGCTTAAAAGATAAATAACATGCTAGCAACCCGATCATGCTCGAATACAAGGTTGGATGAAACAAAATGTGTGAATCTCTCAAGTGATACGTGGCATTGTATCCCGAGTGCAAACCGCAATACCGTCCATTCGGATTCGGCTACGGAATTTACGTCCGGGTTTCCATCCAATATACCACAAGAGATAACACATATTTCATTCATTCAAGGACCACAACATATATTAACAAACGACTCTCATGCGAGGGAATTATAATAAACAACAAAAAAGATGAGAATAAATAAAAAGGGTGCCCGCAGGTCTAACCTCTTCGGTCGTCTCTCGAAAGTGCGTTACACGGCCGTCGGAAGGGTTGGTGCTCCGCAATTCCTCCGGTTCACTGGTCCACTGCTCTCGTTCACTGCTTCGGTGTTTTGAGCTGTCGTTTCCTATGTTTTAATGATGTTTTCCTGCTGTTTTACTGATGTTTATTGCAGTAAATAATGGCTATTTTGGGGTTAATTCGGGGACTGTTTTGGAATATTTTAGGGCTGCAGTTAGGGGCTGTTTTATGTTTATGGGTTTCGGTTCAAGGGTTGGTCTGCGTGTGGTAGTGTTGTCGTGTATCTGTTGGTGTGTTTTTTAGTCTGAGGGCTGTGTCGTTTTTGAGATTGAGCTAGGAGAGTTTTGGGGGTTAATGCTTTGCAGAATTTTCTGTGATTTTTATGTATGTGCTAGGGGTTCTAAGGTTGGATTTGTGTTTCTTTTATAGGCAAAGGCTAGGGTTTCTCTTGTTTGAATATGAATGGGATCAAGTAATTATGAGGGGAATATCCTAATTAGTGTCTCACAAGGAAAATATCTAGTTAATTGGGGACATGATTTGGCTTAATAAGGAAAATCATATATTTGATTTGTTTCATTTAGGTATGTGAATTATTTAAATTGGGATGTGATTTATTTAATTTAGGAAGGATATTATTTTAATTTGTGACATGTTTTAAATGTTTTAATTATTTTTGGGTGGGTTTTGGTGGGCTAATTGGGCTTGGGCGTGAGGCTAGCAACAAAACCAGAAGTACCGACACCGTTCGAATGCCGATTTGAACGCTGTACGAACGCCCGTAATCTGCTTGACGTTCGAACGTGTTCACGAACGAAAGCAGTGAACATGTGAATTGAATCTGATGACATACTTATTCTGAATTCCCCCTTCCGACATTCGTTTCCCGCGACTTTCGCAACCTAAAGAGTAGTGCCTCCGCAAGAGACTCATTATCGGGACTTATATGCAAAATGCAGTGCCTACAATTATCCAATACTTAATTACAACAAAATATATATAATACAATGAAATAAAATAACCATAGCTAAAGCGAGAAGTCACAAGTTTAGGCATAAGAAGATACATTTATTTTGATATTTGAGTGAGGTAAGGTGCAATGTAAAATAAAAAAATAAAATGAATAATAGAAGTTGAACGTTAACATGACAACAAAAGAACACTTATTGTTGCGTAAGAAAGAGCGGAAAAATGACAAGGGAAAAAAACATTTACAACATATACAAAATTCCATTTGGATATTGCAATAAGATTTACTCAATTCTATATTTTTCCAAAATAAATTATCCACCTTCCTATTTTGTGGTCCTTTAAGTTGTTAGGGTGGTCTTTGGGAGAGTCGACACAGACAATCGACTAGAGCCTGCAACTATACCTAAAATGAGACCTTAAAATTAAGAGAAATCTCAATTTTTAGTAGACAGTACAATACATATTTTTATAACTCTCTAAGGCCCTATGAAATTCAAAGCAGCTTAAGTTGTGTCATATATAATATTACTTTTTAGTGTATGTAAGATATAGGACTTGAACAAGTATGTATGACAATGGGCCAGGTTGGGCTCTGGTTTTGAGAAGTCCGGCCCGAGCCTGACCAACCAAAAAAAAAAGCCCGAGCCCGATAAAAGCCTGGTCGGGCATTTCATCGACCCAGCCCATCCCGAACTCAGGCTTTTTTTGCTCGATTTTTTATTTTTATTTTTAAAAAATTAGTAATAATCAAAATCTTATACTAAAAAATATTAACAAAAATAGAGTATCAATTCCTCAAATAAATATGCATCAATCTAAAAATCAAAAATCTATTGATTAATTTATTTTTTTTATTTTTTTTTTACCGGACCGGGTTTTTTGATGTGGGCCCGAGTTTTTTAAAGATCGGGCTAAGCTAAAGCCCGGTTAAGCTGGACCGGGCCGCGAGCTAAATTGCCATCCTTATGAGCAAGAGTTAACAAATATAATCTCTATGATTGCTTCTTCATAGAGAGCTTATATGTTTTGCTACATTGACAGAGACATGGTAAGCTCAAAGTAGACCCGGCCAAGATTCCGGTTCGAAATTGGAACTGAACCGGTTGGAACCGGACGGTTCCGGTTCCGAAACCTGACCGGTTCGGTTAGGGTTCTTACCCTAACCAAACCGCTGGAACCCTAGGGTTCCAACGGTCACTCAACGAATAGTAGCCGTTGGGTGACAGATCCAGCCCAACGGTCACCCAACGGATAGTAGCCGTTGGGTTAGGGTTCTTACCCTAACCAAATAATTTTTTTTGTAATTTAATATAATTATGTAATGTAATTGTAAGTTTATTATCTAAATTCAAATTGTTAATTTTAAATTATTTTATTTTATTAATCTCAATTTTTTATTTTCAATAAAGCAAAAAAAAAAAAAAACGAATGGAACCGGAACCGAACCGTTCTGTTCCGGTTCCACACATTCGGAACCGAACCGAACCGCCGGCCACCTCTAGCTCAAAGTATTTATAGTGTTGATAGTGGCCATAGTTGTTAAAGGCACACGTAAGCTTATATCACTGCATCTCATGAAGGGTCGGGCCAACGATTTTTATCAGGAACGTCCCTAAGCACAAAGATGCACGCTTTTGAAATGT
This sequence comes from Zanthoxylum bungeanum, assembly GCA_019454045.1. Lineage (NCBI taxonomy): Eukaryota > Viridiplantae > Streptophyta > Magnoliopsida > Sapindales > Rutaceae > Zanthoxylum > Zanthoxylum bungeanum. Next base: position 65,431 of record SKCR01045150.1, on the reverse strand, counting down.
GTTTAGGCGTGCCTCATAAAAACGTGTGAGAAAATCTCTACCCGAATTGACCTCCCAACCCGAAATTAAGTTGTATAATATTTATTTAATAAATTAAGATATGTTTTGGGGCGGACTTTAAATTTCGACAAATACATTAATTTGTATTATTAGTAATTGTATCATTTTATTTTATATATATTTCTAATTTACACATGACCTTCATCAAGCACGCTAGACCCTAAAACCAAATTTGTCATCCATTTATCTTTTTTTTTTTTTTTGTACAAATATCAATTTTCAATAGATAAAACTAACCGGAGAAAGACAGCAGGAGTGAAAAAGAAAAAAAGTAACTCATGTTTGCCTTGTTTGAGATAGCAAGTTTTGAAGGGAATTCAACCTTCCATAACACTAACTACATAATGCAATAACGATTATTTATTATTAAAATTATAAGGACGCGATGAATTATTATGAAAAAATAGGTATCTAACAAATAATTATAAAAAAAATTAAGAAACCAGAAATGATTTTTTTCCAAAAGGACGTATAATTAATTGGGTCTGATCATGCCCAAAAAGACGTTGACCAAGAGCATTTGGTAAAATAGAATACCAGTTGACCAGACATCCACATGATTTCCCATGAAAGAAAGCAAGTCAAAAAGAGGCTGAAATCTGAGTGATTATTATTGGAACCAACAGTTAATGCACTCCATAAATAGATTTTAAGGAATATGATATTTGGGTATTTATAACTTTTCATCATTATTAATTAGGTTTTTTTATTTTTTCATAATTATTCATCAATCTCTATTATTTTAACAATAAATAATCATTATTGTATTATGTATTGTTACTGTTAAAATAATAATTGAGGTGTCAATCAAGACGACATGTCTATAACAATCATAGGGATAGTAAATGAGACATCATCTTCAGTTCCAATTATGATTTGAGATTAAAATATTATCTCATATCACAATCGATTTTTAAATCAAAACGAAAATTCATCCCAAATCAATAATAAAATTTTATTATGGTCGATTTCTTATCTCGAATCCCGACCAAATTTCGAGATTTTATGTCAATCCTAAACAACATAAACCTAATACTTAACTATGAAAAATTAAGGGCATATTGAGTAATTATAATGAAAAATTATGGAACTATAAGTAGTGGCGTAACTAGACATTTTTTTAACCTGGGCTGAAATAGGAGAAAGAAAAGAAGATTTAGATTTTTGACAAAATTTTTGTAGTTTTTTTTTACAAAAAATGATTTTTCCAAAAGGACGTACAATTAATTGGGTCTGATCATGCCCAAAAAGACGTTGACCAAGAGCATTTGGTCAAATAGAATACCAGCTGACTAGACATCCTCGTGATTTCCCATGAAAAGAAAGCAAGTCAAAAGAGGCTGAAATCTGAGTGATTATTATTGGAACCAACAGCTAATGCACTCCATAAATAGATTTTAAGGAATATGATATCTGGGTATTTATAATTTTTCATAATTATTAATTAGGGTTTTAAATTTTCATAATTATTCATCAATCTCTATTATTTTAACAGTAAATAATCATTGTTGTATTATTTATTGTTACTTTTAAAATAATAATTGAGATGTCAATCAAGACGCCATGTTTAGAACAATAATATGGATGACGATTGAAACGTCATGTTCAAATCCAATTATGATTTGAGACTAAAATATTATCCCGTATCATAATCAATTTTTAAATCGGAATGAAAATTCATCCCAAATCAAGAACAAAATTTTATTATGGTCGATTTCTTATCCCAAATCCGGATCGGATTTTGAGATTTTCTGTCAATCCTAAACAACATAAACCTAATTATGAAAAATTAAGGACATATATTGAGTAATTATGAAGAAAAATTATGGAACTATAAGTAGTGGCGTATCTAGACATTTTTTTAACCTTGGGCGGAAATATGAGAAAGAAAAAAGATTTAGATTTTTGACAAATTTTTATAATTTTTTTTTTTACAAAACTAAGACGGTTGCCTAGATTACGGTCCTAGGCAGCTCTCTCATAACTACGCCTTTGCCTATAAGACATTCTCTCAAACAAAATGAGGTATAAACCTTTAGCATGGCATAAGAGTTTGATAGAAAGAATTCAACATTTGTGAGTAGGGGTGGGCATCGGATCGGATCGGATCCGATCCGATCCGATTTGATCGGATCCGATCCGATTTGAAAATCCGAACGAATCATGTTGGTCCGGTTCGACGAATTTCGGATCGGATCGGATTTTATCCGATCCGATCCGATCGAATTTTTTTTTTTTTTAAATATGCAAAACGACGTCGTTATATATTTAAAAAAAAAAAAAATTCGATTCGGATCGGATTTTATCCGATCCGATCCGATCCGTTCGATTTTTTTTGACTCAAACCCACCAAATTCGGATCGGATCGGACCATCCGATCCGAATAGGATGATTTCGGATCGAATTGGTTCGATTCGATCCGATTCGAATTCGGATCGAACCAATCCGATCCGATCCGATAATTATCGGATCGGATCGGATCGAGTTGATAACATGATTCGATCCGATCGAATCAAATAATCGTGGGCATTTCGGATCGGATCGGATTCGGATTCGGTCCGATCCGATCCGAATCCGATAATGCCCACCCCTATTTGTGAGAATTCAAGCTCTAAAAGCAACAAACTCGACAAGCTTTAACAAAAGAGTTTGCATTCATAGAATCTTTGTTTGATGAAAACACAAAATAATAAATAGTTATGATAACACCATTAACTTTGTTGGGTATAAATTTGTGTGTAAAATTGACGTAGCATGAAAGTATTGATTGAAGAGATGAAAGGACTACAAGTCTCACATAATTATTTTCATTATCCACATTCATTTTTGTGTTTTTATCCCACCAGTACAAGAATCATACTCGCACCAGAGAAATTAAGGGATAAAATTACATTAATTGTTGGAGTTGGTATTTGGAGCTCCAATCCAAATAATGTATTGTACATTATATTATTTATTAATAAAATAATTATATTTTCATTTCAATCTTGTTAATGGTAATTTATATCATAATACATATTAGATTTACACACACACACACATATATATATATTGGAATTGGAGTTTCAATGGTTTAACCCGATGTACCATGAGCAAATGAAGCTCGTATAAATATGTGGATATTCGTTGGAGCGAATACTGAATGACTCACAAGTGACTCTTAATAGTTGGAAGTATACACCACCGTCAATATGAATATTCTCGAGTCGAGTAACATATGTGATCATTTGACTATATGATATCATTGATTTTGTGTGTGATCCTCCACAATTTGATGTCATATATGTCAGAAACCTTTCATCGTCTGACCGTTAGACGTTCGTTGAGTGTGGATCGATGCACTCGTTAATCAAGTGCGAGATAGGATCTGTCGGCCGATATGTGTACCATAAGAGGTTTAGGTATCCATGTGAGTAAGTCGTGATTTTTAAGAATTGGCCAAAGTCGATCACCTAGGGTAGATCACATATATCAAAAATAATATTTTCACTAATTGTAAAAAATCGTGAATATATCAAACAATATGAGATTCTCTCAAACAAAAGGAGGAATCAACCTTTAGCATGACATAAGAGTTTAATATAAAGAATTCAACGTTTGTGAGAATTCAAGCTCTAAAAGCAACAAGTTCGATAAGCTTTAACAAAAGAGTTTGCATTCATAGAATTTTGTTTGATGAAAACAAAATAATAAATAGTAATGATAACACCATTAATTTTGTTGGGTATAATTTTGTGTGTAAAATTGACGTAGCATGAAAGTATTGATTGAAGAGATGAAAGAATTAAAAGTCTCACATAATTATTCTCATCAACCACGTTCATTTTTGTGCTTTTATTCCACTAGTTTTGTCTAATAATTCATCTGGTGTTGCCACGTGATACCAGAGAAATTAAGGGACAAAATTATATTTAAGTCATCATTTTAATTAATATTTCTATTAAGTCTCCATTTTAATTGATATTTATAATACATTGAATTTAATCAATGTTTATAGTACGTTGTATTTCTACATATCTCGATATTTACAACATATTTAAATGATTTTTTTTTTTTTTTTTTTGGAAACGATGGAAACCCCGCCACCAAATCACCCATTTTGGGCCGCGGCGCAGGTAAAACCACCGGCTGTCCCAGGCTCTTACAAGAAGTGCACCCCCTGGATTCGAACCCAGAACCTCAAGGTGAGATCCTGGACCCTACACCACCAAGCCACACCCCTTGGGGACCATATTTAAATGAATGATTATGATATATTGAATTTTTTTTATAAGATTCATGTATATTTTTTTGTGTTTCATGTATCTCATTATGATTATATATATATATATATATATATATTATATATATATATATATATATATATATATATAAGAGATATACATGATAGAATTAGAATATCACGCTATTATTTTGATAGACGACTTTATTTAGTTGGACAATGACCTTAAACTTGGCGAACTAAATATGTTTTGGTAAATGCTATATACATATCTTTTTTTAAAAATAAAAAATAAAAACTGCAACAACGTGCAAGTCTATTTATATCTAGTTGTACATAACTTTGTACATACAAATTTGTATTAAGAGTTTCTGCCTTTATTATTATTTAATTATAATTTTTTTTGAGTCGTGTGATATTTTAATCCATCTAATTCTTTACTAATACTAAGTCGAGGTAAAACAAAATATTGTTTTACTAATTACTTTGTCAAATATCATTAAAAGATATAAAGAAAATTAAAAGAACATTAAATGCTTTTTTTTTTCCACAATGCGAATATTATTATTAATTTAGACGTTGTTATTCATTGTGAATAAAATTGAGGTCCCTAATCTAATATGTTGTTTCAAAAAAAAAAAGACGACTTATTTATTTGCATTAAAATAGATCCATGTTGCATTGTCGCCCAAAACCAAAACTATCAGAATAAAAATGTAGGGCAACTTGAAAACAAAGGGTGTTCCAAATTCCAATCATTTGTATAGCTTTGAGGGCCGATATGCTACAAATGAAAAAAAAGATAACCTCATTTGAGAAAATATTAAAACGGAGGTTCCAATTGTTATTCATTAAAAATTGATAGTTTCGAGTATGAGTGGGTATTTTGGGTTTAGTTTGGCTAGAAAAACCATTCGATTTAAGAGTTAGTAGTTATTCATTTTTCGGTCAAAATTTGGTACGATTTGCATATTATAACCGGTTATATTAAATAATGAAGTAATCCATGATAATTAATTTATGATGTCCAATGTACCGTTTTGAGATATTCAACGTGCATTTATGAAAATTGTTCAATTATAATTCAAAATCATTCATATATAATTGTACATCTATACATAATTTTATGGACTAATAATCTCTATATCTTTTATTTCATTTAATCATATCGACTTAAATATATTTTATCAAGAGATGAAGAGTATAGGAATATAACAATTTTAGTATGAATCATAATCTCAATATAGATTTTGTGAATATTCTTATACATAAAGAAACCATAAAAATATTATATTTGCTGATGGGTGGATATTTCGAATTCGGTTTGATTTTTGTTAAATTTCGGTATAGTTTTAGAACCATTCGGTTTTAGGCAAGCCGGCTATGAGGGATAGGCAATAAGGCCACCACCTAGGGCTCCACTTCTTGATAAAATTTCAGGGCACCAAATATAATTATTTTGTTAAACTAAATAGAAAAAGGAAGAAAAACAAGCACAACATATCTCATATATTTAATTAGTCTTCATTATTTACCATTTCAATAACCAAAATCAAAACGTGCTAAAAATTTTAGGACCTCAAATTCTCTTAGATATCGCTACTTATTTAACTTATGGCTCATTTTCAATAGATCGCCTAGAGTCACCCAAATCTTATGACTGGTCCTGGTTCTAGAGTTTAGAGGTTCATAATCATTCGATTTTTTATCAAATACAAATTTATTCATATTAGTTTGGTTTGATTTGATTCAATTTTAATCGAACTATTTATCTACCCCTATTGAAAAAGGATAACCTCATTTTGAAAAATATAAAAAAGAAGATTACACTTATTCCTTACTGGAATTGAACTCGTGACTTCGACATGAAAAGAATATGCCCTAACCACTAGATGAAAGGGGGGACATGAGATACAGTCGGGATAGGTGAGATTGGACATAACAGAATCACTACTATATTGGAATGGTATTGCACCTTAAACCAATAAACGAGACAGAGAAGACCCTTACACTCGAGGAGGTATTCGAAGTCGAATGGTTTGCTTTGGGGATGCCAATCAGACACTTGAGGAGCACGATGTGCATCTAAAACCGGTGCTAGCAGGTTTGCAGGAGAACCATCTCTATGTTAAAAATAAACCCTTCTTTTTTGAATCGGGGAGGAGGTCGAGTTTTCTCTTATCTTATATACATAGTCAATGTTCTTGAAAATTCGTACTCCTATAGGACCATCAGAAGGGGGTAATCTCAACATGAATATCTTGCGTGTATTCGGAGCTACGCGGATGCCGTAGTTGCGAAAATCAGATCAAAGTCAAGACACTCCGGAAACTGTTGGGCTAGCCACAATTGGTCTAATGTCTGGGTGTATATCACGATACACAGAGAGCACCTATCAAGTCGGTTACATGCATTTTCCTGCATAGTAAAGGTCAAAAGTAAATATTCTTTTCTTTCAGGATTCACCATGGAATATGAGTACTGCTTCACTCACAGGGACATCATCGAAAAGAAGAAGCCGATAACTTATATATACGTGAGGGAATGATTCCGAGGATTGCCCTTAATGGTACTCTTATTACTGTAAATTATTTTTTCGTTTGCTATGGCTTATGGTACCCCTATTGGAAAAAAAAAAAGAAGATAACCTTATTTTGAAAAATATAAAAAAGAAGGCTACACTTGTTACTACTCTTATTACTGAAAATTATTATTATTTTTTTTTCATTTGCGCGCGCTCGTACACACACATATATATATATATATATTGATTTTTTCACAAAACGAATTCATTTATTTCAAAAGTAGCTTTAAAAAAAAAAAAACTCATCCGTTAAATTATTTTCATCGACAATCAAATAATAATTATTATTTAATTAAAAATTTTGGAAAGTTATATAAGAAAAGATATATTATCATTTTTTATTTTTCATTTCTCAGTTGTAAAAGTGAATAATTTTATATTTAAGATAGAAAAGGGAATGAATTCAAAATATATTTATTAATATTTGACATAAATTTTAATCGTATATTAGACACACATATATATATGATACAAAGTCCCCAGGGGGCGTGACTTGGTGGTGTATGACTCAAGATCTGACCTTCATGTCACGAGTTCGAATCGAGAGAGTGCGTTTCTTGTAAAAATTTGGGACAATCGGGGCTGAAATTTCCAACGATCTCAATATATATATATAATACAAAATAAATGGATATTTCTTATACTTTTAATATACTTTATATTTTTTAAATGGACCGGTGAATAAAATTTGAAAATTTATATATATTATTATTTATTAATAACCTGGGTGTACACCGTTGATAATTTCCCCGTTGGAAAACTACACGATCTTCTCGTCAAACTATCCGTACATAACCCTACCCGAAATTCCGAAAATACCCCTTCACCAATCAAAGACCGAAGCTCAGGTAGCTAAGAGACCTTTCTTCCTCCCCACCACCTTCTGGTGATCTCATTTTGCTCACTGCAAAATCTTAATTCAATAATTCGTCTTTTTGATTTCAATTCACTCTTAATACAAAACGACGCGTCGTTCAATCTCCTCACACCATGACCGTTATCACTCCAGCTCCAATCGATGTACGTCTCTCATTCACTCTCTCGCTAAAATAAATAAAAAAATTATAATTTTGTGTCATTTATTTATTTATTTTGGTTATTAGGGATTTTGTTTTTGATGCCTAGGGTTTTTTGGATTAACTTTCAAATTGAGGACGATGTCAAATATACATGCTGATTATTTAGGGTTTTTGTTTTAATAGTGGATCCGAATTCTTATGTTTATAATTTTTCAATTTTTTTTTTAATTACATTTGTTATAGCAACAAGAGGATGAGGAGATGCTCGTGCCACACTCTGAATTGGCGGACAATCACCAGCCCATGGAAGGTATTGTATTACTTAAATCATTTATTTATTTGATCCATTTTCTGTAAAATCTGACTTTTATGTTTGTAAATCTCATTTGATTGTATTTTTTTTTTAAGTTACCAGTTGTTTCTAGCAATGTTATGAGTTCATAATTTAACAGTCATAATCAGATAGAGCATAGGCTTTCTGTATTTTTAATAACTTTGATCCTAATTAGGGGGTTTTGTTGAGCCAATCAATGTAGATTCTGGTATTAATTCTTGTGTTTGTGTTGGCATATCATTAGTTGTTGCTCAACCTGAAACTGCTAATGCTGCGGAGAGTCAGCCATTAGAGGATCCTCCATCGTCAAGATTTACATGGAGGATTGAGAACTTTGCTAGGTTGAATACGAAGAAGCATTATTCTGATGTTTTCGTTGTTGGCGGTTATAAATGGTATGTTGGTCATTTTCTTTCCTATCTCTTTCTCTTTTTTCTCCACAGCAGGAGATTGGTGGCCGATATTGTTGTTTTCCTCTCTGCATTGTTTTGGCAGGCGTGTGCTTATTTTTCCTAAAGGAAACAATGTGGACCATCTGTCAATGTATCTAGATGTTGCTGATTCAGCAAGTTTGCCATATGGGTGGAGTAGATATGCACAGTTTAGCTTGGCGGTGGTTAATCAAATTCATTCAAAGTACTCGGTGAGAAAAGGTACCCTTAATATGAAACACTATCCTGTTAAGAAATCTTATATGCGATGCTATGCATGTTTATATTTTGTATTTCTGGTATTTAAGATATAAGTTAAACACTGTGTTTGCTTCTACAAGAATCATAGAAAGTATAACATTTACTATGCAATAATCTGAAAGTTATAATATGACTTGTTTCGAACCCCTAAAACATTAATGATAAGTTAGGTGATTGGAAGTGCATGCTTAGGATGACCGTTAATATATTAATGTTGTACATGCGTGTACATGGGTGTTGTTCTTCCAGTGTATAAAGTGCCAAAGTTTGATTGTGAAATGTGTTCTACAAATCATAGATGTTTCTAACTTTGGTTTTTGTTAATTTCTGATTATTCTGGTATGCTTATGTGATACTTTTAATTATCTTTTATCTGATGCCAAAGTTTCCGGTATGCTAACTAATTTGTAAAACTGTTATTTAATATGAAGACATTAGCAGGGAGTTTATTTGCTATTTAATAAAGATTCCATGGAGAACCCCTCCCTCAAATGGAATTTTAGGTGTAGAATACATATGGAAATTGTTTATCACACCCTCTCACTTTTCCTTTCTCCCTGACCTTTTGTGTCATCTTGAAGAACGATTGAATATTGATGCTGAGTACTTTAATATTACCCGCCCTGGTGGAGATTTAATCATGTATTTTCTCATTTTCGGCATTGAGCTTGTTTTGTTGCATCCACTGTTCTCATTTGGTTTGTTTGTTTGATTAACTACGTACCTTTAGACGATGCAAGCTTTGTATAATGCAATTTTAGTCGTTAGACAGTTTGAAAGCAAGATGTTGACCCCTTGTCCAACTTTATTTACAACAATGCATGGTTTGATCTGGGCATTCTGGTGAACCTTTTGACAACATTATCTAATTTTAATTTCTCAGATACGCAGCATCAGTTCAATGCACGAGAAAGTGATTGGGGTTTCACATCTTTTATGCCTCTTGGAGAACTCTATGACCCTAGTAGAGGGTATCTTATGAATGATACACTTCTAGTTGAAGCCGAGGTTATTGTGCGTAAGGTTGTAGATTACTGGACATATGACTCAAAAAAGGAGACTGGTTATGTTGGACTTAAGAATCAAGGGGCTACATGTTACATGAACTCTCTTCTCCAGACTCTTTTTCACATGCCTTATTTCCGGAAGGTTCACATTCTTGTTTCATCTTTTCTTCTGACTCACCTTGAATTGGCTGATTGAGTTACGAACAAGAATAACCAGTGTCTTTGATTACACCTTTCAGGCTGTGTACCATATGCCTACGACAGAAAATGATATGCCGTCTGGTAGCATCCCTTTGGCCCTGCAGAGTTTATTTTACAAGCTCCAGTACAGCGACAGTAGTGTTGCGACAAAGGAGCTGACCAAGTCTTTTGGATGGGATACATATGACTCCTTCATGCAACATGATGTGCAAGAGCTTAATAGAGTTCTCTGTGAAAAACTTGAAGATAAAATGAAGGTAAGAAACTTTACGGTATTTGCTATGTTGAATACTCTGCCAATTTTTAATGAAAATATATTTACAATTCACATCATTTAAATTTCTCAATAGGGAACTGTCGTAGAGGGCACTATTCAGCAATTATTTGAAGGGCACCACATGAACTACATTGAGTGCATTAATGTGGATTACAAATCAACAAGAAAGGAGTCATTTTATGGTATATTTTTTTGATATTTAATTCTTAGGTCATGACTCCTCCTTTATTACATAATGGTTATTTATTCACATGCGTCTGCAGATCTTCAGCTTGATGTGAAAGGCTGTCGTGATGTTTATGCTTCTTTTGATAAGTATGTAGAAGTTGAACGTCTTGAGGGTGACAACAAGTATCACGCTGAACAATATGGATTGCAGGTTAGTTGCTATACCAATTTTATTGTTTACGTGACTGATTTTTACCTTTATTGAAGTTCAAACAGAAAGCGAGCAATCTAAATTAGAATGGTTTGTTTTGAGTTGATTTAGATTCTACATTAAAGCATTTGTGGGGTACATAATGCTTGTTACCATTTTAGTCTATTCATGATGTGTTTTTTTGTTTTTCTCATATCCAAATTCTCAAATTAATTATTGATTGGTGTCTTTTAGGTTTTCCTTAGAATCTGTCATTCCTTTATTAAATCTAGTTGATGCCCTATGTTGAAAACATGGGGAGCCTGGGAGTTCATTACTTCTTAAAGTTTCAGATTAATCTAAATAGTTAATCAGTCCATTTCCATTGTTGTACATAGGCATCTTTATTTGCATTTTACTTTTTCTCTTTGAGCATGCCTTTCTGTTTTGTGCTGGAATAAGGCTTATCTGATGTTGGTTAAATTGACATGCATATGTTGCTTGGTTTTTGAACAGTCATATGAAAAAGATTTTGATTTTTCATATTAGCCAATTGACTATATATTGAATATTTTACATGCCTGTTCAGGATGCTAAGAAAGGTGTGTTGTTCATTGACTTCCCTCCAGTACTTCAACTCCAGCTGAAACGATTTGAATATGATTTTATGCGGGATACTATGGTGAAGGTCAGTGGTCTGATATTCTTTTAGGATCTGTGGATTTTTATTTCATATTTTTAGTGCATGTTTAGTAAAATGGCTTCGTTAATTCATGCACATCTGTAATCTTATATTGATTAAAATGTTGTTGCACATTTATTCTTTGATTGTTGCAAGAATTTGACATTTAAATGATAGTTGTTTGGATTCATATAATCTTCTATTGCTCTGTAGTTTTCTCCGTACTCTGTAGATATCTTCATCAGTAGTGATCCTTTAATGATTTGGCTGCTTGGGTCATATCTTATTCTTTGTTTGCATATTTTATTATACAAGGCATTATCAGATTATCTACCTTTTAGATGTGTTCTTTTGGAAACACCATGTTATTAAGTTTTGATAGAGAGGTGGATTCTCTATCTTGGACCTAGGACTTTTTTCATTAGTTACCTTTCTTCCTTTTCTGTAGATGACTTATTATCCCATTATTCTGTAGATTAATGACCGTTATGAGTTCCCTCTGCAACTGGACCTTGATCGAGAGAATGGCAAGTATTTGTCACCTGAAGCTGATAGGAGTGTTCGCAACCTTTACACACTTCACAGGTACTAGTGATAGCATCACTGACTTATCTTTTGGGCTAATTAGTTGGTTAATCTGTGTGGTAATTCATTGATGTTCGTGATTTATGATTTTTTTGCTTTATGGATAGCCAAAAGATACGCAACTCTCTCTGGTTTTCAAACCAAATCTAAATTTGTCTTCGTCCTTTATTTCTTTTGGTATTTCAATTCTTCTTGTTTTTGTTGGTGGGAATATTTTGATGCCTCTTACTTTTGTTGAGGACCAATCATAAATGCCTGGCATTTTTATAATTTGACATTATATATCCGTCTTTTTGTTTTGTTTTGTTTTGTTTTTTGTAGTTCACTTATGCATTTGAATTTGTGCACAGTGTTTTGGTTCACAGTGGCGGGGTGCATGGTGGACATTATTATGCTTTTATCAGACCGACTCTTTCTAATCAGTGGTATGTATCATCTTTCTAGATATATTATTTCCACAACCTAACGTGTCTGCTCATGCATATACACCTGAATCTATGTGCGCACAACTTGTTTTGTGCATTAACTTCAAGTCGTCTTGTGTTTGTTGGATGAGACAAAATCAGTAGTCAAGCGACAGGCATAAGCGGCACACCGGTGTAGGTCTGGTTTGAAAATGAGGGATTTTAGGAGTTGGTCAAGTAGAAATATGATTTTGGATTTGATTAAGGGCTGCAACCTACTTTTGTTAGATGTTGAAAATTACCATAATTGTGGCGTAATTAAGTGGACATGAAGTATAAATGTTTAAGGTTCATGACTACTAACTGGGAAGAGTTTGTTAACTATAGTTGACTATTGAGTTATCATATGAAACGATCAGAGTAAGAATTGGACTACTGGAGGAATATGACAGGAGGGGTTGAAAGAAAATGCTGGGAGCAGGGAGCCATTAAGAGAAACAGCTCAATGCTCCATTTGTCAACTCTTAATGATTATAGAAATACATAGGCTTATTTATAATTTTTTATTCTCTCTTATCCCGATATGATAATTATTTAATATCAACAGAATTAGGATCTTAATTGACTCAAACTATTTCAACTAATGACAGAGAAAAGTAGGTTAACTTAAGACTTAATTTATTTATTTATTATTATTTTTTTTATAGGAAACAAAGTTTATATTGAAAAAGAAAAGGAATTGCAGGTTAACTTAGACTTAATTAAATGAAGGAATTGCAGAAATTGCAGTTGGGCCCTTGTATGTTGAAATACTCATTACTTGTGAGTTGTGAGCTAACACTTTGAATGGAAAACTAATTTATTGTGAACTAGTGATAATTCATGTCTTAAAATCATGTAATCTTTCCAATAGTGATTGGCATCTATGTTCCTGCTAGATAAAAAGCCCAAGTTACTTACAGTTACATAGAATTAGCAACAAAATTTGTTCTATCTTCTATGTCTGCGTCACACTCACAGACATATTTGATTCTTCATAAGCATCTGTAGTTACCGGTTTGTTACATTGTATATTCTTTGCATTTTTCATTGTTTCATCTATATTCTCTGCCTTCCCGTTAAAATTTGGTGTTTTTAGGAGGTTGCTAGAATACCTTTATGGTATGGTAGTTTGCTTTTGCCGGGTAACATTTTACTTCTGACAGTTGTCAAAGAGACTAGAGAAAGGCTGTTCCTCCTTTACTTCTGCAGTTATAAGTTTTTTAGTCCATAGAAACAATTGGAAAAACATTGTGCTTGAGTTCTATTGGTTAGGCATGCGATGAACAAAAACCTTATGGTTCACATATCCTATATTGAATAGTCATAATTCTATTTTAATGTTGTTTGTCAATTAAGAATTGAGTATTAAGAGGGTCATTGCCCAAAATTATTTATAACTAAAAGGGGGTTCAACTATCATTTTTGTTATATAGTCCTTCATTGGCAACAGTTGAAAGGACTTTAGTAGGTTTTGGCAGTCCACTGATAAATTTAGATCTCTATATGACAATACAAAATAAAACAACTAGGAAACTAACTTTTCCAGTAGAGTTAATTAACTTATGGTTCATGTGATGTGCAAGGTTCGAAAATTCGGCATGCGGTGCCTTAGCAACTTTAGGGAGAGTTGAGGCGGTCGAGGCGAAGGGCTCTATCCGAACACGAAAAAAATGTAAAATCATAAAATCATCAAAATAAAATCAACAACACATCCATACCAACTAAAACATAAAAGCATCCATTAAAAGTCGAAACTAAACAAAATTAAACATAACAAAACAGGTTCAGGAAACAAAATGACCTCTAATATCTAAATAGGCTATCATTTGTGTCTAATAGCATGAAATGTAGGTCTGAACTATCATCCTCCAAAGAGTCATCGCATCGAATTCCTATCACAAATAATTTTTATTAATAACAATTAATATAATAGTAAATGTTGATTATTTTTAAAGAATAATTATTCTAACATTTTCGGTGATGCATTGGGGGTCAAGCTACTTTGTCAACACGGTTAACAATATTGCAGGTTAGGATTTTAAAATTGGGGATTTTGTTTTCTGTAGCTTTTTAGTCTATAAAGAAGCCAAAATCGGGACTCTGTGTCCCGACTTTTAACTCCCTCAATAATATATTTTTTTTGTTTTAAATAGCAACTTTAGGGAGAGTTGAGGCGTCCGCCTCAGGCCCTTATGGCGGGCCCGCTGAAAACTCAGCCTGATATTAATATTATATGTGGCCAAGTATTGATTAAATTATACTGTTACCTTATTATGCCTTAAAAGTTTAATTGGATTTCAGGTATAAATTTGATGATGAAAGGGTAACAAAAGAAGATATGAAGAGGGCACTAGAAGAACAGTATGGTGGTGAAGAGGAGGTGACATTTCAGATGCATCGCTCCATTTTTAAATGTCACATACTGCTCTTGGTTTATAATTCACTTATTTTCCTACTTTTGATTTGACAGTTACCGCAGACAAATCCAGGATTCAACAACACTCCCTTTAAGTTTACCAAATATTCAAATGCATACATGCTGGTGTATATACGTGAAAGTGACAAGGACAAGATAATTTGTAATGTGGATGAGAAGGATATTGCAGAACACCTTCGTGTAAGATGTTACTCATATATATAAATATCTTGCATTCAGCTGGTTCAATATAACAAGCTTTGAACTTGTTTTATGTTTATCCCCATTGTGGCATGAATAATTTCAAAAGTTAATGTGGTGCTTCCGTACTTCTAAATGAAACTAACTATGCTGAAGCTAAGGAGGTAGTCAACCAGAACAAAAGATCATATTAAATCAAGCAGTATATCGTTCTAGCTTGGTTGAAAATGCTAATTAGTTCCTAAAATAAGAGTTTTTCTGGATTGTCTATGTCAAGAACAATTTCAAATGACCCTCTCAGCTAGCTTGACTGGCTAGTTTTGCTTTACAGTCATGATAGTCAATTTTGTAAATTGTTTTATCCTGTAGAATTGGGCCTGAGAACTTCTAATCATTTGTCGCAGGAAAGGTTGAAAAAAGAGCAAGAAGAAAAAGAGCACAAGAAGAAAGAGAAGGCAGAGGCACACCTTTATACAGTTATAAAGGTTTCCTTTCCACCTCTGCTTAATGTTAACAAACTTCATTGAGTATGGTTGAAGTTTGCCACCATAGTTATTTGATAATTATATGATGATTCTAGGTTGCAAGGGATGAGGACCTTGTGGAACAGATTGGAAAGGATGTATATTTTGATCTTGTGGATCATGACAAAGTCAGGAGTTTTCGTATTCAGAAGCAGATACCCTTCAACCTCTTCAAGGTACAATCACCATGTTTTTCTGGTTTCCGGAAGAGTACCTTTTTTTACCAGTAAATGGTGATGTTTTCATTTCTGCGAACATACTCTGTGTGTGTGTGTGTGTGTGCGTGTGTGTAGATGCGTGTACATTTTCATGTTCTTCAGAGCGGATAGGTCTTTCGCTTCTTGGGGAAGGGACTGGTTGGACATTGACAGATTATTTCTGCAAGTTATCTTACAGCTTATAACCCAATCCTGCACTGTTATTACTTGTTAGTTGATAGTTGGAGAAGCTGAGTTCTGCTGCTGTTTGAATAGAGCATTAGAATCGGGATTTCATTACTTTTCTGTTTCATATAACCTCATGATCCTCCTATCAAAAAAAAAAAAAAAAATACAATCTCTTGATCCTGGCTACAGTCATTGGTACTGTTGCATTCAGATGTTTCAATTACTGTTTTTGGTTCCCATTTCTCTCATGAACCATAAAACAAACTTGTTTTGTGGGACTTTGTGATATCTACATTCAACATGATGTCCTCTTTGAGATTATATGATGTTATACTGGTTCATTTGCAGTTAAATTAAATAGAGAGAAGCCTTTCACCCCACATTTAGAAAAATGAGCATGATTCATTGGCCTTAAAAATTTTCAATTTGAACACCCAAATCAGCATTATGCTCGTAGCTTGGTTTCTGTTATCTTTTTATTATCTTGCACGGATTCATTTGCTGTCAAGTCTCATTCAATTATTTGCCTTGATATAGTGAAAGTTACTGCTGGTAAATATTTCTGAAATTATCACAGCGAACAATTATCTTATCAGGACGAGTTGGCTAAGTCCCATACTCTCTGGTCGTAAAGCCAAAAAAGTGTAATTTATTAGTTGACTGGAATGGAGCTGTGTTCTTCTAATGGTCCTCTGTAATTATCAAATAATCCTCAGAATTGCTAAGATACTTAAAGTATAACAGTGGTTGAAGCTATTCTATGTAAATGTCAAAGGCGGTTAACTATGCTTTTCTAGTTAAATCTTTCTGTGCTGTACCACAGATCTACTCTTTTGAATTTGATTTTCTGCCCATCTACTGATTCATACTTTCTGAAGTGTGAGCACAGTGTTTGATAGAATCAAGTTTTCATTTTGCTATGCCTTCATGAATGAGTGATTTTGCATCATGGTGTGTGCAGGAAGAGGTTGCTAAAGAGTTTGGCATTCCAGTGCAATTTCAGCGATTTTGGCTGTGGGCAAAGCGGCAAAACCATACGTACCGTCCTAATCGGCCATTGACAAATCTAGAGGAAACACAAACTGTTAGTAAATTCTGCTTGCTATCACTTCTCTGGTGCTGTGGTTTCATGGCCATTGTTGTAGGCTATTGTAGTTCACATCTTCTATTTAAGTGACTTTTCCCCTTCTACTCTTGCATGCATTTCTATTTTCTTCATAATTATTAGATAAACAAGCTAGTAGTTATCTTGAATCTGATCAGTGAGTCATGCTTTTCTATTTTGTTAACTATTTTCGTGGTTGGGGATGAGGATGTGGGTTATTTGCTAGAATTGGGGAATATGCTGGGCATTTGACTAGTATAATATATGGTTGAGTATGATGTGTTTATATCTGGTTGTATTTAACTTCACCTTTACCTGCTCACTTCTTTCTCCCTAAAGTACGTTTGGGTCTTCCGGTGACGTAGTAGCAACGGCGAGCATCCTTCAGCTGGTACACTGTTAACACGATTTTTGCATAGCACTACTTTATTTCAGCCTAATGTGTGTACTTGTATGCTATGCAATCCTACTATATGGCTCTTGAATATTAATAACCATAATTATCATCATGTTGATATCTTTCAGGAGTGACTGAATTTTGAATTTTCTTCTCGGTGCACTTGGATGTAAAGATGTACAATGCCCAATCTCATTATTTTTGTTCTGTATTTTAGGTTGGACAGTTGAGGGAGGTATCAAACAAGGTCCATAATGCAGAACTGAAGTTATTCTTGGAAGTAGAACGTGGACCGGTAATCTTGTTTTTCAAATTTAGCCATCCTAATTTCTACCTTGTAGTACTACTTCTTCCAGTGTTTGTCATTGCTGGTGTTTCTTATTCAGGAGTTACACCCTATGGCTCCACCTGAGAAGACAAAGGAAGATATTTTGCTTTTCTTCAAGCTTTATGACCCTAAGAAAGAAGAGCTACGGTACTTTATATTCTTCTTTTGTATATTATGTGTATTTCTTTTCCATTTCGTGAAGGGATAACCTGAAGAAGTTGATGTGTGGATTAATTTTTTTTATCATAACAGTTACGTTGGAAGGCTTTTTGTGAAGAGTACTGGTAAGCCGGTGGAATATTTACCAAAACTAAATGAAATGGCGGGTTATGCTCCTGATGAAGAAATCGATCTATATGAGGTTGTTCCTGTTGCTAAAAGCTCTGTTCTGGTATCATTTATGGTGAAATATTGGTTGGATGGTGGTCAAGTGAAAGATTTAATTACCTGTTCATTATTTTTCTATTAGAAGATTCACAAAAATGTAGGTAGTTCAGTAGTTGACCCTCCAATCAGGTTGATCTAGACAAAATAATTCAAAAAAAAAAAAAAATCTAAAAGTAGGTAAGCTGCCCATTTTTTGAATTCAAAAGTCGGAGTGTGCATACAATTGCTGGCTCCATTGGGAATCTTTTACTTTTTGTGATAATTCTGGGTTCAATCTTTTTGTTCCATGGTCACTATTACCATCTGACTTTAAACTAAAAAATTCTTATATTTGCTTACTTTCACATTTTTCAATGGGCATAAATTAGATATACATACAGGTGGTCTCTGCCCTGGGTATTGGTTTTCCGATATTAGATCTACTTATCTATGATCTGTCCATGCTTTGGTTCGTTGGAGTTCGACCGATGTTTCATTTTTGAAATTTTATAATATACCTACAAATATGGACAGCGAGGATTTGAATCGCATAAAAATTAAGATATATGGGAAATAGTTTTCTTTGGCTTTGAAGTCCATTCTAGAGGTTTGATTGGACAATTTATGTGTTTGATAGTCATCATGTCGAATTTAAAAGAAATGGTGGTATATGTTATTCAGAGTATCTTACCCTTGTTTGATGTTCAGGAAATTAAGTTTGAGCCCAGTGTAATGTGCGAACCCATTGAAAAGAGATGCACGTTTCGAGCTAGCCAGGTATATGTTATGCATACAAAATTCGTAGTGAGTTACACGGAATTTAATAGAGATTAACTTGTTTGTCATCTCTCCTCCAGCTTGAAGATGGAGACATTATTTGCTTTCAAAAATCTCCTTCAGTTGAAGGTGTAGAACAATTTCGCTATCCAGATGTACCTTCTTTCTTGGACTATGTGCACAATCGCCAAGTATGCATCCCTGGTTCCTTTAACATTGGTTAATGTGATCATGGCGTATTGGTTATAGTCAGCCCGATATGTTGTTGTCTTGACCTTTTTTTCCCCTTTTGCGCTCTTTATATATTGCAACTTTGTGTGAGACTTGTCTTATCTGCGAATGGCCATAGCTGTATGACTGTATGTGAAGCTTAATATTAAATGCCATATCAGCACTCTAAAATGCATTCTTAGCATATGATGCTTTGTTGCTTGGGTTAACACAATAAAAAATGTATACCACTTGTGGGATTATATTTTTGGACAGCAGTATTATTTAAACAGTGAAATGATCAGGACATAACCTGAAAGGTGTTCATTAAAGATGATCTGTTTTAGAGGTGTGATGTTTATGCTTTTTGATAACTACTTTAATGCAATTGTGCAGAATGGGGAGCACCTTTAGAAACCATGTTGATATTTGAATATGTGTTTCTAGTTGGTTTAGTTGGTAAGACCTCTTGGGGTGGGAAGAGGTCGGGGTTCGAATCCACTTACCCGGCCTGGGGAGGGTTCTTTTTTTCCCTTCATGAATTTAATATTCATTATTCAAAAGGATTATGATTATTATTGTTATTTTAAGAAATAAAAATAAATAAATGTAAATGTTATGAAAATATTTGTTTTATTTAAGGGTGGCAATGGGCCGGGCCGGGCCCGGGCTTTGATAAGCCCGGCCCGAGCCCGACAATTATTTTTTTGGCCCGGGCCTGGGAAAAGCCCGACCGAGCATCTACCGGGCCGGGCTGGGCTTTATCCGGCCCGGTTTTTTTAAATATAAATTTATATAATATTTTTTAAGCCCGGACTTAATGTGCTAGGCCCGAGCCGAGCCTCTACTTAGCGGGCTCGGCCCGGGCTTTTTTGCCACCCTTAGTTTTATTTAACAATGATAATTGCATATAACCATCACCCATAATGCATCTTCCTTAAGGCATACTGACCTTCCTGCTGTGTGCAAAACTAGAAGCAAATGATTTCAACCTTTAACCACTAGGAGTAATTGAAGAATGCTAAACTTTGTGGATTTTGAACTTTTAAGTTCTGAAGCTGAGGGGCCTCACGTTGTCATAAGAAAAGTAAAAGTTGTGAGGGGGAAAGGATACATTGTTTTTATTTAAAGCATAGAAATTGAATCCTTTGGGTTTATGGGTTACAGAGTTTGGTTCTCATTTGATGATTTCTTTCTTTGCATTTGTTTTTACTTTTTAAATAATAGCACTTATGTTTCCTTCCTGAAGCTGTACCATTTAGGTCTATCCAGCCATATAGAATCATAATTATGAATGAGATTTTGAGAGTCAGAGCTTCAATAATAGGTTGCAATATTTTTTGTAAATTTCATATAATTGGCATGGTCCTCCATCTTGATTTCTTGCTAATGATATGCTGATCTTCAATAACTGTCTTGTTTTATAACTAACATAGTTGAATTAGCTCAAAATTTAAAAAAGTTAATGTTTGCATGATTTTTCTGCCGTAGGTGGTTCACTTTAGGTCTCTTGAAAAACCCAAGGAAGATGATTTCTGTCTAGAGATGTAAGTGCATAATTTTGGTTGACTTGGATCTCTGTTAATTTTTATTATTGGTGTCTTAAATCGTTATGCATGAATGTAGCAAAAGATATGATTGATTACATTGTCCCTGATACTGTTATGTCAATTTCAACGTAATCTGATACTGTTATGTCAATTTCAAGGTCAAAGCTTCATACTTATGATGACGTTGTAGAAAGAGTAGCCCAGCAACTGGGTTTAGATGATCCATCCAAGATCAGGCTTACATCACACAACTGTTACTCTCAGCAACCTAAACCTCAACCCATTAAGTACCGTGGAGTTGATCATTTATCTGATATGCTGATCCACTACAACCAGGTTATATTCGTTTTGTTCAGTGTAGCACTTGTTAATATAAAGCAAAATAAATCTAATTCTATTTCTCATCATGTTTTTGGACAGACTTCTGATATATTATACTATGAAGTATTGGACATTCCCCTTCCAGAATTACAATGTCTGAAAACACTCAAAGTGGCATTTCATCATGCTACTAAGGAAGAAGTGAGTGTGCTGATTATAGTCTTACAAATAATCTTAATTGTATGGTCATATTCTGTTATGTAAACTAAAATTTTGGCTAATTTGTTCAGGTGAGTATTCATACTATTAGACTACCAAAGCAGAGCACTGTTGGGGACGTCATTACTGATCTTAAAACAAAGGTAATTTTTGGGCATATGCACATTGTTCTAAAAAAGGGCCTAGGCGGCTGCCTTAGGCGCTCGGCGGAGCTTGGCCGTTCCGATTATGCATAAAAACGGTTGCTAGGCGGTGCCAGGTGATTAGGCGGGTCTAGAAGGTTCTAGGTGGCCGCCTTGGCGGCCTCCTAGACAGGGTTCTAGGCGGGTCTATATGTTTTCTTCCCCAAAATTATTTTTTCCTAATTTTTTGAATAAAAAATAGAACTGCCCTAGCACCGCCTAGCCTATCCTTCTAGGTGGTACCTAAAAGGCCTAGGTGCTAGGCTTTCCTCCACCATACGCCTACTGCCTAGCATTTTTTAAAACATTGCATGCTAAATTAGATACGGCATGCAAATTCTATGAATGGATGTGATTTGGCCATTCATTTCCAATTTGCATTAGCAATTCATCCTGCTGTGTTATGGAACAGGTGGAGTTGTCACATCCTATTGCCGAACTTCGATTGCTGGAAGTTTTCTATCATAAGATCTATAAGGTCTGAAATTTATCTTTTCTCTATTCTGATTAATATTCATTCTGAAACAAAATTTAAATTGAATAGGAAACATTGACTTAGATTTTGTATGCAGATTTTTCCACTGAATGAAAAGATTGAGAATATAAATGATCAATATTGGACATTAAGGGCAGAAGAGGTCAGTCTCCCTTTATTATTTCTTTCGCGTTGGCTTGGATATATGGGAAAACCATTTACTTCTGTTCTGTTACCAATGATACCCCATTCTTTTTGGTTTTTTCCCTATGTTTTATGAAGTACCTGCAATTTCTTTGATTTTATCATCTCAGGTTCCAGAAGAAGAAAAAAATCTGGGTCCACATGATCGTCTAATTCATGTTTATCACTTTACAAAAGAGACTGCTCAGAATCAGATGGTAATTAACTCTCCAAGCAATACACAGACATTGTCATGTGTGTGTCAGTGTGTGCTCAGATAAATACTATTTTATAATTAATCATCATGAAATATTTCTTACCATATTAACACCATTTATATTCGGCAGCAAATTCAGAACTTTGGTGAACCTTTTTTCTTAGTCATACATGAAGGCGAGATTTTGCAAGAAATAAAAGTGCGAATACAGAAGAAACTGCAAGTTCCTGATGAAGAGTTTGCTAAGGTATATTTTCCTCAGGTTTGTGGACCATGTTTTACTTTAATAAACTTTTTCCCCTTGTCCGGTAGGAAGCAGAAAAATTATATTAACAAACTTAAAAGAGGTACAGCAACGGGCCAGAGGTCCATGGCATTAGATAAGCTCCTGTCTTTGAGCTAATGAAGAAGCTATTCAAATATAATCCAACCTATCTAACACCAAATTAGATAGAATATCTACAAAAAAAAAAAAAAAACACGTGCAAATGTCGCATAATAAACCCCTCCCCAATTAAGATTGATGAAAAAGAAAAGAATCTGGGAAATCCTTGGTGACTGAGGTCTGTACAGAAGCAAGAAAGGGAAGTTTATTCCATATAAGTATTTGCATCTTCTTTGCCCCCCTAAAAAATAACTGTTTTTTTGGCCAAATTGCCCCCAACAAAGTGTGCACTGAACACTTCTATAAGGTCTTAACCTTGTTTCCTTCAACAAATGTAATACTATTCTCCATAGAGCTCAAGATGCCAAGATGCCCATAATAATTTGGACTCTTTACAAAGCTTAATAATCCCAAGGGGATAAACATCGTTGCAATGGAGGAGGAGATGGTTAATGGTCTGATCTTGTTGTTTGCACATGTCAGGGTACTTGCTTTAAATGACCTCCCCTGTATTGATATTTTCTTGGGCAAGAACTCGAACCATAAATTAGTTTCATGTGGAAAAAATCACTCTCTCAAGTCTCAATGCTCTATTCTGACGGGGAGTAATGTTTAATATTCCAAAGTTTTTGGATAAAAATTCTTTACTAAATGATGTAGTTGTCCACATGGCGTGTATAGACAGTCACTTGTTTGATTAGAAGTAGTTTTCAAGCATTCCTCTCATTATGTATCCTGGCGTGTGAATGATATGTGATTCTACTTTATCATATCTACCATATTATTCAGTAAAGAAATTTCCTATTAATGGCATTGCTGGTGTTTTTTTAATTTTTTTTTTTTTTCAAAGCATTACTCTGTTCGTAGTTTTTCTTATTGGTGAATATCATCTGATAAGATCCAATTTTGTCTATTGTATTTCTCGTTTGCAGTGGAAGTTTGCATTCCTCTCTCTCGGTCGCCCGGAGTACCTTCAGGACTCTGATGTTGTCTCCAGTCGTTTTCAGGTGCTGTATAGTGATCCGTCACCATTTGTATCCTTTTTAATGCATATATTGAGAGTTCGCTCATTTTCTTAATCAAATATCCACAGAGAAGAGATGTTTACGGTGCTTGGGAGCAGTATCTTGGATTGGAACACTCTGACAGTGCTCCTAAAAGGGCATATGCCGCTAACCAGGTAAAGGCTAAAAAGTTTGAATGTTGATTCTTGCAATTCCATATACTTGTGGGTGGATCCAACAAAGCTTATGATTATATTTCTTTTGGTTTACTTTTTGCTGCTGCTAGTGTGTGTGGTGTTTTGACCGATCTCGTATATTGTCAGCATTCCTCAAAATTGAAAAAATGATTTAAAAAATGACAAGACAAGACAAGACATGCGTAGACTTATGTATTGATATATAATATATATTGCTTGTTTTTCAGAATCGGCACACCTATGAGAAGCCAGTTAAAATCTATAATTAGGAAACATTTGAAGATGTGGATGAACTTGGTAACCATCAACACCAATTGATCTCTAAAAATGGCAAAACGAAAAGTAAGTGATGCTATAAAGGTGTCAAGGGTAGGGGGTATGCTCGTTGATTTTGTTGGCTATTGTAATGCTTCCGCTGGTTTGAATGGGTGAACTTTTCCCGTTTCTCCGTTTAAGAAAATGTGTATCCGCAAGTGTTGATGCAGCCTCCCTAGAGCTTTTACTTCCGGTTTTAAATGGAGGTTCCTCTTTGAGTAATTACGTCAGTGGCCTTCATCTTCAGTTCATTGTAATTTAACAGTACATAGAAAAAGGAGATTTTTGGGTTAGTGATTGTTGTGTAAACGGTAGTAGTGGGTGATCCTTGTTTCTTTATTTTGTCTTTTCATCATGTTTGCTTGCTTCCTGATTTTTGGTTTTTGGTTTTTGGTTTTTGGTTTTTGGTTTTTGGTTTTTGTTTTTGTTTTATGTAGATGGGACTTATTTAATGGCCGATCAAACAAATGGCCACTGTTTGTGATCCTTTTTTAGATATTTTAATTGTCACTAGAAGGGGCCTTCTTGTCTTTTCCTTTTTCCTTTTTCCTTTTTCGTTGTATGTCTTTTTAGTACATTCTTCTTCACTTTGCAATAAAATCTCTTTATCTAAATTGAGAGGCAGAGTAGTCATTGGAGACATAAGTTGTATTAAAGTGAAAATGAAAGAAGGAAAAAAGAGAGTACAGTGGGCCGGTAAATTTTCCCGTCCCAACGGGAAGCATATTTTTGACTCGATTTAAAAATAGGATGGAAAAAAAAATTCTCGAAATTTTTAACCGGGACGAGAAGGAATTTAATGGGATGGGATTGAAATGATTTTTTGTCCCAAAAAATAATGGAATGAGATCGAGATATTTTTTATCTTGGTTTTATAAATAAGGCCGGGATTGATAAATTTCAATCCGTCCTGTTCCGTTCCTACACATTATTTCTTTGTGTTTTGCTAATGTATCTAGATACTCGTATCAGGGTATTGAAGTTGAAATTGATACCATTAAATTTGAAATTGGATTATTGAACTTGAAAGTGGAACTTCTATTCTAAGTTTTACGGACGGCATTCCAATTAAATTCAATTGTTATTGTTTCATGTAAATGTCTCATTTATAGATTCTGTAGATATGACCTATTTCCTGTTTCTCGTCCCTCCAATTTCTTCATCTTCTACAAATAATTTGCTTCCTCAATTCCTCCAATCAAAATCAGAAACCCCAACTCACTACCGTTGCATTTCAAAGCATAAAAAATGAATAATCAAAAGAACCCACCACAATTTTTTTTAAAA
This sequence comes from Zanthoxylum bungeanum, assembly GCA_019454045.1. Classification (NCBI taxonomy): domain Eukaryota; kingdom Viridiplantae; phylum Streptophyta; class Magnoliopsida; order Sapindales; family Rutaceae; genus Zanthoxylum; species Zanthoxylum bungeanum. The sequence continues at coordinate 39,919 of SKCR01045150.1, read as the reverse complement.
AAAAAACACTGAAGTTTCTGAATCCAATACTGACCACTTGATGCAAATCAACAGACAGGCTCAAAAAATGGTTCTTTACTTAGAGTGTCGAAATAATAAAATAATTCGGTAAGTCCAGGATCGATCCACAAGGAATAGATTTAATATGATAAAATAATAATTTGAGTGAAAAGAAAAAAAATTGAATTATTTGAAGTGGTTGAAAATTTTAAATTTGATTGCAACAATAAAATAAAATGATGTGATTAGGGGATTCATTTTTAATATTTTAAATTTATAAATCTCACTTTTTATAATATATAAATTATCATTATTATCCAATTAATTTATTTCAGGAATTAATTATGTCAAAACATATAAAACCAGTCATAAAGGCGGTAATAGTTTTTTCTATAACAAATTCAATTAGGTACTCAATTATGCAAAATAAATAAAACCAGCCATATAGGCGGTAATAAAATTTATCAATAATTAATACAGATTTAAATAAAATATTAATCATTAAAATATAATTTATATATTATATTATAAGTGAGATTAATCTATATTTTCATATTAAAAGTTTCTCCCTTTACCTCAGTAATAAGAAATTAGTTACTCATAATTTGAATAAAAACACTCATAATTTTATTACTAAAAAAAGAAATTACAAGAAAGCTTTAAAAAAAATAAAACAAGAACACACAAGAGCTTAAACCCTTCACAAAATTTCAGAGAAAAACATATGAAAGATGCTGAAGAAAATGAGGTGCTATGAACCTCTCTACATTTGCAATTGCTTAGCCATTGTTGAAATTGCTAAGCAATTGCATGTGATGGAGAGTTCCATCCACCGAAAGGTAGATGGTGACCTTCCACCAAAAATATTTAATTATTATTATTATTATTTGACTTGACTTTAATAATTACATATAACACACTTTAGATTTTTCATCAATTTCGGTCTTAAAAACTTCGAAACTATAAAATCTTGTCAACGATAAAGTTGTAGATCTTTGGGTCTTCTTTCATCAGGAACTGGAATCACTTCAATTCAATATTGGAGTAAGAAGTTATTGCCAAAATACGAAAATTACGTAGGGTTGGAATTTCTGAATTTGTACATTGTTAGAACGCCTTTTCAAGTTCCTGGCCTCCAAAATCCAAAATTTTATGTCCATTTTTATGCATCTAAAGTATTATTTCACCTACATAAGAAATAAATATCAAAATAAAAATATATAAAATATAAATTAATTATTATTTTAAAAATATTGCTAAATTAATGGGTTAATGAAACTAAAAGTGTAAAATGATAAATTTTACTTTTAATAAATGTGCACTTTTTAGTGTTCATCACACCCCTAACCAGCTTATTATCAGTCGCTATTTATTTTAAGCGAAAACTTAAAAGAAAAATTCTTATCCAAGTTAATAATTGTTTTCTTTCTTTCTAAATAGTCAAATAAGAAAATTCTCCTGTATTTTTTTTACCACTCTTCCATACATACATAAAATAAAGTATCAATCAATTTATTGTGCCCACAATATTCACAGGTCTAGTTGAAAAAAGAGAAATATTCGTGTCCCAAAGTTATATAAGAATTCACACCTTTTGGTAATGGTAATTTATTTATATACAGAAATAGTTTTTTTTTTAAATAAAAATAAAAATACATCTTCAATCATTGTAACGAGTTTTGGCCCAGTGACTCACAAACCAGTTGGCTTTAGGCACTAGGTGTTAAGACACTCATACTGACTTAACTGCTCAGATATCAAATATTAAAAAGAATAAGAGTATGATTTCTTTAAGTTTTCTTTTTAACCCATGTAACGAGCTTTAGGCCAGTGACTCCCAGACCAATTGGCCTTAGGGCACTAAGTGTTAAAACACTCATACATACTTAATTGTTCGAGTTAGAGAGGCTACGAAATAGAATTTATTTAAAAATAATTTTTTTTACAAATTCAAGCTCTACCGTTTTACGCGAACAATCAATATTTACTGAGACAAGACGTCCGGTCACTAAGTAAAAACTTGATTATTATCATTTTTTAACTAACTCAAACTCTACCGTTTTACGCGAATAATCATTGCTTGCTGAGGCAATATGTCCGGTTACTAAGTAAAAACATGGTTATTTTTTAATTTTTTAATTTATTATTATTGTTTTGAATAAAAACACAAATTCCACTGTTTTTAGGTGCTACTCCAACAAACTAAAGAACTGAATATTATAAAAATTTTACTTACAACTCATGTTCATATGTTACCGTGTATGTTGATAATACCTGTCAAATGGACATATAACGGTCAAATTTAATCAATATTATGGAGAATTCACAAATTAAATGATTCAAAATGAAAGAAACATAAATTGAGATACGTCTCAGGAGCGGAAACTCCTTACACTACATCTCAAAAAAACAATTCCACTTGGTTAGTAAAAAATTTATTGTTAGTTTGTGTGTAATTTGTTTTTTTTTTTTAAATAGAAAACACAACAATGAAACATAAAACAAAAACTATCTAGTCAATTATCCCCTCCATCCAACCAAATTTAGACATTGTCCCCAAAGTCTGAATAAGAAGAAACAGGGTTTAGAAGACATCACATGGTTAGTGTGAAATTGACAATTGAATTTACGACTATTTAAAAGAAAAATTAAAGATTAAGATCAAAGTCCCCTCTACGCTTCTTGCCACGATTATTATCAGACCAGTTCAACTTGGAAAGAATGAGGTCGATTTTTGGTTCATAAGCTAAGAGCTAATCAATTAATTTATCAACTTTTCTTACAGTTAGGACGATATCTTTTATCGATTTCGAAATGAACCCAAGACTTTTGGCATCTGCAAGAAATATTAAAAGAAAATTGAAAAAACTGTCAACATTAAGTAGTCCAATGGGTTTTTGGTGAATGTTCAAGTTCGTTGATGATGCCACTGTCAATATTTCTTCCAGTATGCCCAGTCCACCTGGTAAAGCAATAAAAACATCAGCATGATTAATCATTTCAATAAGTCTTTTATACATATATGAGACAATGTGTTCTTCTCCATTTAATTTTCCGATGAGGTTTCCGTCTGCCAAAGGTTTTGGAATGATCCCCAAAACTTGACTGTCACCCTCTTATACAGCCTTTGAAACACATCTCATCAATCCAAGATTGCCACCGCCGTATACTAAGTGCATGTTTCTTTCTGCCATAACTCTACCCAATTCTTTTGCAGCCTCAACAAATTCTGGTTTAGTTCCAGAGCTAGTTCCATAAAACACACAGATATTAGTGACTCGTCTTCTTGAAGTTGTCTCCATTTTTGTTCTCTCTCTTATCTGGATGTGTCGAAGAGAGAAATGACGAGCTGTATTTATAGATCCTGAAAAAAAGGTGAGTAATAAAAGTACCAGTACCTGCAAAATGATAATTGTCAGATGAACAGTAAAATAGATCGTAAAAGTCAAAATTTTAGATATTGTCAGGAAAATAAATAACGGAAATCAAAATATTAATTTAAAGTAAAGGAAATCAAAGCAATAAATTGAAACAATATGCATTGGTAGTTGTGATTGTGGCTTACATCTTCCTCTGATTTTACGTCTAGTAAGGGCTTGAACGCCCTCTATGGGTTGAAGATATGCTTCTCATCCAATTTTCTTATAAATTGGCAAACAATGTCTTTTAAAGTCAGATTCCCGAGACTGTATTGTTGTCTTTCTTTTTGAAATTGTGTATGCAAATTGGAATTACTCGATGAACATGTCCTCTAGGATGCGTCTCAAGAGTCAGTGATATATCATCTAAAAACTCCTTACTCAAGCCATCCCTAATGAATTAAATTTTATTTTCATGATTATCAGACACCATTCCTAAAGAACGACAACGAGCGTTGCACGTTCATCGTGCACATTTATAACAAACACCTAATTGTTTAGCTTTTTATTTCTTAGCATATGTGTTTTTTCCCTAAACCATACATGTAAGAAATGAAATAGTCAGATGACTCACTTTCCAAACGAACCCTTGCTTCAATTACCCAACGAATATCACTAGGAATACCATGGATCATAAGAAGCTTCATTCTTTCGGTGTGTGCTTTGTAAATTTTCATCAGAGCATTTTGGGGGAGAGAAGGAAAATGATTATAAAGTTTTGCAAAAGTTTCTTCCATGCCTTGATTGTAGGGTATCAGTAATTTTAGGAAACTAAAAGAATCGACTTAGAGTCACAGAGTACCGTTATCTGCTGTTTAACTGGGGTGCGAGATTCTGACAAAAAGGAAAAAGATAAAAAAAATGATGCAAAATTCAAGAAAATGGAAATTAGACAAATACAAAAGAAAAGAAAAGAAAATACATCAATCAGAGTACACTGAGTTTGAGAGGAAAATAGATTCTTGAAAAGTTGAACACTCCAAAAATGGTTTCAGACATTGTTCATTCACTTTAAATACATCATCATCCATAGGATTCTCAATGTCAATAGCTCCATATGGGTAAACATGCTTCACAATAAATAGGCAACTCCATTTGGATTTCAACTTTCCAGGAAATAAATGAATTCAATAATCATAAAGCAAAACTTTTTGACCAATTTCAAATATTTTTCGTGAAATTCGACTATCATGAAAGACTTTAGTTTTAGTTTTAAGAATTTTCGCATTCTCATATGAATCATTCTTTAACTTTTCATATTCATTTAATTGTAATTTACATTCATGACTAGTATTTTAAAATTTTGAATTGAATGCTTTAATAGCCCAATATGTCTTATGCTAAATTTCTACAGGCAAATGACAAGGTTTTCCATAAATTAGACGATAGAGAGACATTCCCAAAGATGTTTTGAAACTTATTCGGTATGCCCAAAATACATCAGTCGGTCGAAGAGACCAATCTTTGCGATTTGGGTTAATCGTTTTTTCCAAAATTTATTTGATTTCCCTATTTGCTAGTTCAACTTGACCATTTGTCTGAGAGTGATAGGAGGTGGAAATTTTATGTGTAACTCCATACTTTTTCATTAAGGACTCAAAAGGCTTGTTACAAAAGTGTTTACCTCCGTCACTTATAATGGCCCAAGAGATTCCAAATCGACTTAAAATTTTTTCTTTTAAAAATTTAATCACAATTTTGTGATCATTGTTTCGACAAGGAATCGCCTCAACCCATTTTGAGACATAATCAACTACAACTAAGATATATAAAAATCCAAAAGACAGTGAAAATGGATCCATGAAATCTATTCCCCAATAATCAAAGATTTCGATGACAATGATGAGATTTAAAGGCATCATGTTTCTTTTTGAAATGAATCCCAATTTTTGAAAATTTTCTCAAGTTTTGCAGAAAGCATAAGTATTCAGAATGGTGCGATTTATCTGATATCGATGACTGTTAGTTGAGAAGAATGTAAATATACATTAAGAAGCTAGATGTATTTTAAGACAGTTTAATAAATATTTTATTTTATTATTTTTGGGACAGCTTAGCAGTGCCTATTTTTTTCACTTGGTTTGTGACAATTATGGTGTTTTGTTTGATTGTTTAGGTTAATGAAGGTTGATGATATAAAAATGGGTGTTGTGGAGGAGGTATACTAAAGTGATTATAGTTGCATGGAACTTGCACTGCCTAATTTATTTGCACAACTAAGATTTAAATATAATAACAATAGTATTAAAGTTGATAAGATTATGATAAAGTATTCCCCGTTGTGTGCTCCTAATGCTTGTGGGATGGTTATGGTAAATTTTTATGATCGTCGATTGGATGGGAATGATTCTCTGCAAGCGTATTTCATTTTCCCTTTTGACTGCCAATATGAGTTGATTTATAATGGTAATGGAGATAAAAATGCTCATTGGGTTGTTAAGTATCGAGGTCGATCCACAGAGAATAGATTTAATATAATAAAATAATAATTTGAGTAAAAAAAAACTTGATTTATTTGAAGTGATTGGAAAATTTTAAATTGGATTGGTACAATAAAATAAAATATTAGGGGTAAGGGGATCCACTTTTAATATTTCAAATTTATAAATCTCATTTTTTATAATATATAAATTATCATTATTACCCAATTAATTTATATCAGGAATTAATTATGCCAAAATATATAAAATCGGCCATAAATGAGGTGATAATTTTTTTATATAACAAGTCTAATTAGGTACTCAATTATGCCAAATAAATAAAATCAGTCATATAGGCGGCAACAAAGTTTGTTAATAATTAATCCAGATTTAAATTAAGTATTAATCATTAGATTACAATTTATATATTATTATATAAGTGAGATTAATCTATATTTTTATATTAAAAGCTTCACATTTTACCCCAGCAAAAAAAAATAGCTACTCATAATTTGAATAAAAACACACATAATTTTATTACTGAAAAAAAAAGAAATTACAAGAAAGCTTTTAAAAATTAAAACACCAAGACATTATCTCCTAAATTCTAGAGAGAATTGAAAGAAAACATGAAATTTGAAGGCTGAGCATCCTCTTATTTATAGAGGACACTCAACCTTCATCAATTGCAAATTACAAATTACAATTTGCAATTGATGAAAGTCTCATGTGAGTGGAGGGTCCATCCACCGAAAGGTGGATGGCTACCCTCCAACCAATAATTTGGATTTTTCATCATTTTCGGTTAGAAAATCTTGTCAACAATAAAGTTGTAGATATTTGAGTATTCTTTCATCTGGATTTGGAATCGCCTCAATCCGATATCAGAGTAAAAAATTGTGACCAAAATACGAAAATTACGCAGGGTTGGAATTTCCAAAATTATACACTGTTAGAATGCTCTTTCAAGTTTCTGGCTTTCAAAATTCAAATATCACGTTCATTTTTCTAGTTATGTATCCAAAGTATTATTTCACCTACATAAGAATAAAAATCACAATAAAAATATATAAAACATAATTTTAATTATTATTTAACAAATATGCTAAATTAAGGGGATTAATGAATTTATAAGTGTAAAATGATTAGTTTCTCCTTTATTAAGTGTACACTTTTTAATGTTCATTAAGATTCGAACATGAAACATGGGGTGACTTATTATAAAATGAATGGGTACTTAAAGAATTATACTAGTGAGATGTCTGAAGATAGTGCTTTGAGACCTCTCGTAATTTAGGTGTTATCAAAGAAATATTCGAGTGAAAATATGGACGTAAGGCACTATGCTCCTAGTAAAATTGTCCATATACTCACTAGGTCTGTTTCAATGGCTCTTCCTGAACGTAGGAGGGATATGTTGTTGGGTGGATTCGGTGAGAGTGGATCAGCTATCAAAGAACGAAGAGGTTGTTTAAGTGTGTGTGAACAATAAGTGTGCAAGTCATAAGGTGGAGTTAATCCGGGATCATTAGTGTCAGAGGTTGGTGTTAGAAGAGAAGGTTTTGATAGAAGATAGGATTTTGATAGGAAAAGTTCAATTGTTATGGACCCACACGAATTTTCAGATGTTTTAAGAAACGTAATTATGAGTGTTAAGAATGGATCATATAGTAAAAATGTATTAGTTGATGATAAATGTAATAATGTAAGTAAATTATCTAATAAATTTAATTGAAATTTATCTCTCAGTAAAGCTTTTCATATATGTATTCAAAGATTATATTTGATTCGGCCAAGTCCATAAATGTTGGGTCTTTACATATTTCAGTCTTGTAGGACTGGTTTGGATTGCATAATAAAATACATGGGATTCCTCCTTTATAAATTATTTTTTTCCTATACTTCTCGTTGACTGTAAAATCTTTATGCACTCCGAGAAGTTATTTTTTACATGGTAAAAATTGTAAAGGAATATCATGTTAGGGTTGGTACTCGGAGTGCAAATCCGGATCGTATTTATGTCCGATTCATAAATACGAACAATTTTTTTTCCATAATATTACTTATTTGATGGTAACACCTCTTGTCTTTTATATATATATTCGATCTAATTGCGATTAGATATCTAATTATGATTATATTGAAACTAAATCTGATTTAGTGATACGTGTATATTAGACAAAGACCCTATGATTTACAACGTAGTTTGAATTGACATTGGGAAGCGTCACTATAAGTTGTATATCCTTAAATAAAGTTCATGGTCAAGATTTACTAACACTGATCGATTAGTAAAATCCATTGAGACCAGTACATGTCGTAATGGTGACTTGGTCCGATGGTTTATCCCAATGAACCTTGAGTCTCGGGAGACTCGTATAGATATGTAGGTGTTTATTTGATAAACACTGAACGACTCACTGAACATTTCCTAATAGATGGTACACTAACGTCAATAAGAATCTTCTCAAGTTGAGTGAGCATAGTGGTCCTTCGACTTGAGATACCACAGTGGATATATGAGTTATTCTCCACACTTTGATGGCAGTCACGTCACTGATATATTTAGATCAGACCTCCGCCTGTTCGTTGGGTGTTGACTGATGCTCATGATATCCAGTGCGTTTCAAGATAGAATTCGTCAGTCCTATGTACATGGCATAGGTATCCTACACGTGTTTACGACCTAGTAAATCCATGGATGTGGTATAACTTCGGAAATAATTTCCGAGTGTTATTTAGAGATCGTAAATTTGAAAGTCGACTATATTATACCATAAGGATTTGACGTTCTTATCTATATCCCAGGTATAATATGGATAGCCAGTGACGGAGGGATTATATGTATGCAATGACTTCGACTTGCATAGTTTAGTGAGATTATATGTGGTCGTCATAATTCATGAGTGGGTGGATTATGGACACGAAATTGGATTTCGTGACGGATAAACCTAAACTTATAGAGTCTCAATATGAAGTGTACTCGTTGAGCACTTGGCAACACGTTAATATGGAGGGATTATATGGATAGCCTGTGACGGAGGGATTATACGTATGCAATGACCTCGACTTGCATAGTTTAGTGAGATTATATGTGGTCGTCATAATTCATGAGTGGGTGGATCATGGACACGAAATTGGATTTCGTCTCAAGTATAATATGGATAGCCTGTGACGGAGGGACTATACGTATGCAATGACCTCGACTTGCATAGTTTAGTGAGATTATCTGTGGTCGTCATAATTCATGAGTGGGTGGATTATGGACACGAAATTGGATTTCGTGACGGATAAACATAAACTTATAGAGTCTCAATATGAAGTGTACTCGTTGAGCACTTGGGCAACACGTTATGAATAATACATATTATTCATAATAGTTCATCGGATTAAATGAGTTAATTCCAATCATTTAATCGTTTAAACGAAAACACATACTTTAGAGAATTTTGGTCAATCGTAATTAGTGTGTATTTGTATTGATACATAATTTGATTAGATACACATTAATTAATTGTCAAATGAGACTTTGACACATGCCATTAATATATGTATTTGTTATTTAATGTAAATAAAAATACATATATAATAATTATTATATTAATTAATTAATTAGATATTTAAATGTTAAATATTTGAATAATTAAGTAATATTCTTTTTTATAAATGTTATGTAATATGGATAATTATTATTGGTTACATGTGGCATGTTTTAAATTAAACTTTAGGTGTGCAAATTGATTTGTTAACATAAAGTTTAATTTTGTTTAATTGAATTAAATTGCAAAATGACCATAATGCCCCTAAAGAGTTGGTCATGCTTTTTTAAAAGGGAAATTTTTTTTCTTTTCTCTTTGATGACCTCCATGGCCGAAAACTTCATCTCCAAATACTCTCAAATTTTGCTTGATGGTTCAAGGAAGAAAATCAAGAAAAGGCTTAAGGAAATTAAGAGATTATAGGTAATCTTCAATATCCCTAAGCTTTAGAAAGCATGTTTCATGTTCTTGATGATCTAGAGACATTCTAGGATTTCTTCTTTTCTTTAAAATTTGGGGCTTTTTGATTTGGAAGATGAAATGGAAGGCTTGGTGCATGTGTGAAGTGATTTGAATGATATTAGTGTAATATTTGTTCAATTTGATCATTTGATGATACGTTGCCATTCTAGAGTGTTATGACCACTCTTGTAATGCCTATAATTGTTCTTGGGTGCTTCAATTGTGGTGGCTTAGATTGGTGTTTTGATTAATTTCATTAATGTTGAAAAAGTTGGATTAAAGCATGAAAAATTGACATTTTTGGTTTATGGATCAGATCTGGAAATTCTGGGTTTATGATGATGAAAATGATGTCATATGAATGTATTTGATGTGTTTTGGGTGTTAGAACAATTTCCGGAAACTGTTTCGGAGTTGAAAAATATGAAAACGGTGAAAAACGGTATTACCGGGTGACTTTTGAACCAACCGGGTGACGGTTGCCCAAACAATGAATTGGTCACTGTTCGGGCAACCCATGAACTGCCCTAATACTATTGGAGCTGACTTGGGCAGCCCTCATGTGTATTGGGTGGTTGGTTCGGTCAAAAACGTATTTTATGCTATTTTACGGAAAAATATTTTCGTAAAAGTTTCGCGATGTTTCTTAACTATTTATGTCGTTATTTGATATCAAATAAATATGTTTAGGTGAAATATGAATGAATTATTGATATTAGATATTGAATAATTTATTCGGTAATTTAAAAAGTTTTAAAATTACGATTTCACCCGAACCGCGAGCTTCCGCTACGCCCGCGTCAAAACTCCAACAAAAATGGTATCAGAGCAGGTCTGATCATTCATTCAGTACATTTTTCATGCTTGATATATGATATATAATCCAATTTTGATGGTCTACATGCATGTAATTTAGATATTTCCTGACTTTTTGGTTCTACGCTAACGGGAAACGTAACGAAAATTTAATGGTTAAGTTAAGTTATGTTTTTTAAGGTAGAATTGAACTGTTTAGAAGTTAATCTAGATTTAACTCTGTATTTGATATAGAGCAAAGCTTTCTTGAGGAATATCTCCACTTAAATAAAGCTGTAAAGTGACATGTATTGGATGCATATTTCTTGCTCCGTCTTGTCAATACGGTTTATGTGTATCTTTCTACGGCTGCATCCGAGAAAGTGCCAAATCAGTGAGAGTGTAGTTGATAGAATTTTATCCATGCCGGATGTATATTTGATACTAGACAAATTCAAGTGAAAGTGGAAATCCTGAACGTGCCAAAGCTGTCAGGACTACATCTGTAGCTTGAGTTTGTCATTGGCAAGTAAAGCATTAATATGCCTCCTTGTGAACGTGTTAAATCTGTCATAACGAGAAACAGTCAGGACCAAAATCAGGAGTCACTGGTGAGTGATTGACAATGAGTTATCTACCTAATGAATATACGTAGGCGAGATCGTGTCAAAGCTGTGAGTCGAAATATATTCATGAGGTCATATTCTCACTATGGAATTCGATTTAATTATTGAATTCCCATTTTCCGTTCGGGATTACGGTATTACGTAAGTAGTGAGAGACGCTGCTGGGTTAAAAATCCATAACTAAAGCAGTGTGTAATTTTATGAAAATTGCTGCTTTTTTTTTTCCTTTATTCTATATTGTTAATAAAATTATACTTCTAATCCACTGCATGCATATTACTTGAATATATTTTCTGACTTCACTTTTGGTTGCGTATTTCTAGAATAAGTTCTAGAATGTGAGTAGACTTGGATATTGTTAGACTAGTCAAAACCATTGGGAACTGTTGTAAATAGATATCTGTTTTAGGATATAATTGTCTAGAGAGAATAGTTTCTTGTGCAGTAAGATTTGACGTGAATTAGTTCATGTCTCGAGATTCTTGACTGGCATTAAGAAAACTCCATTAGGTATTTTGTTGATCTTATAATGACGTTTCTTGGCTTTAGTGACTTTTAGAAGTCATGTGTTTGACACGTTTGCTAATCAATTATTTACAATTGTTGTGAATAATTGAAGGCAAATTATAGAGCTTAAGAAAGGATATGTGTATAGTTGTGTATAGAGAATATCGATTCTCACAATACGACAACTATAGATATTGGATACCGGATCTCCCATATAGTTAATTAAAATAATATTTAATGATTGTTTTGATATTTGATTTCAGAACTTGCGACCATTGGATAGTTACTTGTTCTTTATAAACAATTGTTACATATTTTAATACAACTAGTAGTGTCATTGATAAAAAGATAAATATTAAGAAAAATATTCGGTTAACTAAATAACTTAGAACAATGCTTTATGAGATTTTATCACATAAGCATTATATGCTTATTTTGTATGGTAAATGATGATCTGATACAAGATCACACCATATATCTTTATCCATTTAATGAATATTGTATTCAGGATGTAATTAAATTTCATTTCACCAATGATCGTTATTGGACCACAAATTTATTAAGCTAATACTTTTGAAGTATGTAGTTTAATGAATTATACATTGCCATTGATAGTTTTCTTTACTTTATAACTTAGTTAATGAATTTTCATGACTTGGTTACATGTTTCTAAAAGAATATATATTGAACGTTTTGAATGTTTCAAGAAATTTCAATATGTTTCTCATGAAACGCGGATCAAATGTTTTGAATGGTTCAAAGATATTCTATTTGAAGTGTTGAAAACTATACTTTAAAATTCATCGCGAGTCTTTAAATTGTTCAAGGATGTTTGATATGATCAAACATATGAGTTTATGACAATTAGTTCTAAAGTTATTTAATGAATGTGATTCTTACTCAATATTATTCTTCTACGATTCCATCGTGATGAAATTGATCAGTGGGAGAAATCAAATCTTATAAAATTTTATTTATTTGATATTGAGTGTTACCAAATTAGTTTCAATACTCTTGGGGATATGCTCCAGTAACATTAATTCATCTTTTTAATTAAAGTTCCATTAGTTTCTACAGTTACGTATATGATATGTATAAGTAGAAAATTGGAATCTTAAAAGGTTTGAGATTTGAATCTTTCTTTTATATAATGGTTATATAATTGAAAGTATTTGCGCCTCGGAGGTATAAGTAAAAGTTTATAATTTATTCTATTTAATATAATATTGTATTCTATTTGATAGAATATCTTTTATATGATACCAAGTAATAAAATTATTTTATTACTTGATAAGTAACATCAGATGTTAATGATTGTAGAAAATACTTGACTTATTGTAGTCAAATGTGAGAGTGATAAATTAAAATGGAACTACTTAATTAATAAGATAAAATGACCCTACGATATCTTTTGTATTAGTTTAATAGGATGTCAGAATCATTTACAAAAGTATTTGATACTTAATGGTTCTGTGTTTTCTTATTGAAGAAAATTATCGTATAACTTATAGTGGGAGCGATATTTGATATTGATTTCGGTAGTTAGCATTGAACCATAAATCTAAAATTGTTCATAACTTACTACGATCAAGTTTTGAACTTGATTAAGCTTTCGTTATGAATAGTTCATAAAATGTGCAATTTTTTTGCACAGCAAAAGCAATGTGAGCTAATTAAAGGTTTGACCTTTACAGTATGATAATGAGAAAAGTTTTACTCAGTGATTTATTGTAGATTCTGAGGAAACTTGTCTCTAGTCGCATTGATTGAATAATTAAAGATCTGTTGGTTAATGTTGATATTAAACTATGTATTTTGGCTAAAGAATGCAAAATGGCATTCCTGAATGTTTTCTTCGAATGAGAAATTCGTTGTGGTTTCTTTGTTTAAAGATTTCATTTTGGAATGGCCCTAGAATTGTATTCTGCTGAGATCACAGTTTGATATACTGGCTTATAGAACCTATTGTAGACTCAGATAAGCTTTCCGAAAATCTGTGTTCTCCAATTTTGATACTGTCAAATTGTCTGATCTTATAAAAGCATAAAGAATACATATATGATAGTAGGGTCAGTGGGAGCGTACAAATTTCTTTCTAGTGTTGTATATTCTAACGACATTATCATTATTAATGTAATAATAAAATGTTTGTGAGGTAAAAGGTTTACATAAGTCTTCTTTTCTCCGTAAAATCAGTGGGAGTAGTCTCTATTATATTTGATAAAAAGTTTTATATTGATATAAAACTATAGACTTGTGAGATACTCCCATTAGTCGCGCATTAGATATAATCTAATAAATGACACATTAAAACTATATGTATGACAGTTAGTATAACTGTTTGACAGTTAGTGTGTCTCTAGTATATAGTATTAATCTTTCATAAATGATGATTCCTTTGTCGAAAGAGAAATTGATTAGAATGTCTAGTCAATCTGATGCATCATATGATGATTGCATAATGAATACTATATTATGTGCGATTAAAGATATCAATTTAAATGTAATAGTTTCGAGCTATTTTGATACGATGTAGACCATATGATAGATCTTGAAACATGTTATTTATGATATTTGAGATAGTAAGAACGAGTTTCTTATTCATGGAGAATATAATCCGAAACCATTAAGGTCAGATTAGAATTGAGTCTAATTATGACGTTAGATGGTCTGCGTCATATAAAGTCAGAAAAGATGCACTGGGAGTGTCACCGTTGATTCTGCCGAATCAATATAATTAGTTGTAACTTATGAAGTATTGACTTATGAAGTTGCATAGTGACCTTATAGATTAGAAGTTTTTGATATTAGTATTGTGTTTGCGGTTGTCTACATAATATTTGGATTTGATCCCTAAATACATAGACAACTCAGTAGCTGTAGTACAATATTGATGTCGCATCTGAGTCATATTGATGTATAAATTAGGTTATACAATATATTAATGATGATGGTTAAGGGAAACAATTGGATCTGTTGCACAAACTCAATATGTGTTATTGCAGACTTACTTGTTGTTGCCTACCTTTTGAGTGTTGGGTGAGTTCTTGAGGGCCATGAGTATGTGATACACATTTAGATGTGTATATGATACCGTGGATTGACACTAGAGCAAGTGAGAGAAATTGTTAGGGTTTGTGCTCGGAGTGCCAATCCGGATCGTATTTATATCAGATTCATAAATACGAACAATTCATTTTTCCATAATATTACTTATTTGATGGTAGCACCTCTGGTCTTTTATATACATATTCGATCTAATTGTGATTAGATATCTAATTATGATTAGATTGAAACTAAATCTGATTTAGTGATACATGTATATTAGACAAAGACCCTAGGATTTACAACGTAGTGCGCTGATGAGTGGTAAATCTATCACTATTTCCCACTCATTTAACCTAATATTTTGTATAGTTACTTGAGTTTTGTGAATATTTTGATGTATTTTGTGTTATTTTGTAGATAAATAAAGTTTCAGGACATTCTGGAGGTGAATTGAGCAAAACAGGAAAAACTGGACAAAAAGGGCAAAATCGTCATTTCAACGTCGCGACGCTGAAGCCTTGCGCGTCGCGACTCTCAACATGCGCCGGACTTGCTAATGTACGCCGTAGACACGTGGACCAATCAGAAAATTTGCTAACGTGCGCCGCCTGCTAAAATGCGCCGATTATGCTATCTTGCGCCGTGCCACGTGTCGTTATCTCGACGGACTTGCTAAAATGCGCTGGTGCCACGTGTCGCGATCTAACGCTGCCGAAAATCACCCTCCACACGTCACCGTGACGTAAGCAATGACGTCATGAACAGTGCCACGTCATCGGATAAGAATCTGAGCCGGTGAATCAGTAAGTGACACGTGTCACAGTAGCTGGCGTCGCGACGTTGAACTGTTCCAACGTCGCGACGCTGGATCCCTATCCGCGCCTATAAATAGAGCTCGAAATTTCAGATTTCAGTGTACCTCTCCCTCCCACTTCTTTGATGTAATTAGAGAGTTCTTTTCTCTCTAAGTTTCTTTTAATTTAGTTTTGTAATTTTTAATTACGTTCTGTAATAATAATAATTTACTTTCTTTATTTTACAATTTTTACTATTCACTATGAGGAGGTAACTTCCTTATGCTATGGTGAAAGGTAATTCTTTTACTAGTACTATTTAGATTAATCTCCCTTAAAAATAATATATTTACTATTTAAAATTTGACTTAAACAGGATACCGCCAGATTGGTCGGTTGATAATAAAATTTCTTTTCCGCCTTTATGGCTGGTTATTTTGGTTCCGCCTTTATGGCTGGTTATTTTGGTTCCGTCTATATGGCTGGTTGGTATTATCATCACGAGTTAATATATTATATTAAGGGAGATATCTAAATAGTATTTAGTAGAAGTTAATTCCTTTTACCTTAGCATTTTATTTTATTTTACTTTTAAACTTTTACTTTACTGCAATTACTTTTCAGTACTGTTACTTTATGATTTTTACTTTTATGTTTTTACTAGCCCTAACTATGTGTCATAACTAAGTTAGTTATCTAGGGTTGTGATGAAATCCAATATCACGGGTTTATAAGGGGTTAGATTATAGTTTGAGTAAAATAAAGATTTATTTATTGAGTCTTAATCTTAATACTCTTTAATTAACTGGCCATTAATTAAATTGATTAGGTAAACTTAAAATGAACTAGACATGGGGATTTTAAGTTTAAGACCTTAGACTCAATAGCCCACGATATTCCTTGAGGATAGATAACCATTTTAATAGATTTCCTTACAGGATAGGAATATACCTGTCGGGCGGGGGTAGCCATAATTGGAACTTAATCTTAATGAATCTAGGTAATTTGGTTGACATAGACATATGGTTCAATTGGATTATACTTGGTATTTGTAATTAACCATCGGAAGAGGCTTTTACATAAATTAGTGTTCCAGGTTAATAAATCAATATTTTACCCAACTATAAGATAATCACTTCATCTTTAATTAATATTGGAATAAATCACAACCCTAGATAGTTTTTAATATCAAATTTCTAAAAATCTACTTTCGAACAATTTTATTTACTTGTCTTTAAATTTAGAATCGTCGCCATTTCAAATCAATTAAACAACCTGTTAGATACTGGTAATCATTTGGCCCCATAAATTGATAACAAAAGGTTTTAAGTTCTCGTGGGATCGATATTTTTTATACTACTTGAACGATACGGGCGCTTGCGTTATACGCGTGTGTTTGCAACGGTCAAATTTTTGGCGCCGTTGCCGGGGACTTAGTTATCTTTTACTATTAGTTTACGGGTTAGATTCGTTACTTGTATCTAATTTTTACTTATTATTTTTGTTTTATTGTGTTTCAGGTTCTCAGAACACTTCATGAGACGAACCAGAAGCTTTGAAATCCGACCGCTTGACCCAGAAATTGAAAGAACCATCAGACAGTTGAGATGGAAAGGCGAGAAGAAGGCCAAGAAGCCTTAGTCAACATGGAACCTGAACCTTTGGAGGTTGCACCACCAATTCCCATTCGAGACAAAACGATTCCGGTGGTAGATGGCCTCATTTCCTGTATTGTACTTCCTCCTTTACCAGCAAATGCGGGTGACATCAAAACTTGCATTCAGATGATTCAGCAGACAGTTCAGTTTGGGGGAAATGCAATTGAAGATCCTAATGCCCATATTAGCAACTTCCTGGAAGTTTGCGGCACGTTCAATTACAACCGAGGAGCTGAAGAAGCTATGAGGCTGAGAGTTTTCCATATTCCTTGAAAGACAGAGTAAAAGCTTGGCTACATTCTCTACCAGTTGGATCCATCACAACTTGGAACACTCTTGCCACCAAATTCCTTGCAAAATACTTTCCACCAGCCAGAACTGCAAAGTTGAGAAATGACATCACATTCTTTGTGCAGCAAGATTCAGAATCCATGTACGAAGCTTGGGAAAGATACAAAGATTTGCTCCGGAAATGTCCTCACTATGAGATTCCAAAATGGCTTCAAGTCCAAACTTTCTATAATGGACTTTCTGGACTGATGAGAACCACAGTTGATGCTGCTGCTGGAGGAGCTTTGATGGCAAAAGGAGAAGATCAAGCCTGAGACCTAATGAAGAAATGGCCAACAACAATTCTTTGTGGCCAACAGAAAGGAGCATAATTCAAATAATTGCAGGAATTTATGAAGTTGGAGCCAATACAGCAGTCAGTCACACCAAGCTGGATCAAATATGCAAATTTATGGAGACTCTCAAACACTCAAGCACCACTGGATCCACAAGTTCACCATATGGAGAGAGCACCAGATCCACACCAACTTGGAAGAGACGGTGGAATTATGTCAACAATTTCAACAGACAGGGGAACAATCCATATTCCAACACCTACAACCCAGGGTGGAGGAATCATCCTAATTTTTCATGGAGCAACAATTCAGGGCAAAAGAACTATCCACCACCTGGATTCCAGCACAGAATAAAGGCCAGGAGCTAGAAGGCAGACAGACAAATGAACCAGTGATGGCAAAGATGTTAGCTCAATTAAAAGATATGAAGCCATTATTCAGTGCCAATCAGCTTCCATCAAAGCACTGGAGAATCAAATCGGACAACTGGCCAATGCTCAGAGTTACAGACCACCAGGTAATCTTCCCCGCAACACAGAACCAAATCCAAGGAACCGAGGGAAGTAGCAATGTCAAGCCATTACTTTGAAAAGCGGTACTGAAATCAACAAGATGTTGGAATCCAGATGTCCCAAGAAGAAGTTCCAAAAGAAGCCGAGAAACAGATGGAGGAAAAAGAAGCAAAAGAAAAAGAAACAAAGGAAAAAGAAAAAGAACAGATCACTCCACCACCACCTTTCCTCAGCGTCTTCAGAAAAATAAATTGGACAAACAGTTTGCTCGTTTCTTGGAGATTTTCAAAAAGTTGCACATTAACATACCATTTGCAGAAGCCTTGGAACAAATGCCCCAGCGATGTAAAATTCATGAAAAGACATTCTTTCACGAAACGAAGATTGGGAGATTACGAGACAGTAGCTTTGACAGAAGAATCAGCAGCCATCATTCAGAGGAAGCTTCCCCCAAAGTTGAAAGATCCTGGCAGTTTCACTGTACCTTGCACCATTGGAGAACATTAATCGGTAAGGCTTTAGTGATTTATTCTGTCTTTTCTCGTGTGCCAGTGTTAATTTAATGTCTTTTTCTATTTACAGGAAACTGCAAATGGAGAAGCATTAATAGCCTACCTCGGTATCTTTGCAACTTGACTCTCGAACGATCGCATTCCCGAGAGGAGTCGTTGTGAAAAGTGCTTGTCAAAGTTGACAAACTCATCCTTCCAGCAGAATTCATATCCTTGACATGGAAGAACGACCAAAGAAATACCTATCATTCTTGGGAGACACCATTTTTGGCTACAGGTAAAAACTGTGATTGATGTACAAAAAAGAGAACTACCATGAAAGTGCAGGATCAAGAAGTGACATGATTTAATTTTTCAAAGCCATGAAATTTCCGAGCGATGCGATGAAAAGGAAGAAGAAGAATGCTTCAGAATTGATGTTGTTGATAGTATTGTTCAGAATACTGAGTCAAATCCCACGGATACACTTGAAGCTTGCATCACCAACATGACTGACAGCGAGCTAGATGCTGAAATCATGGAAGTATCAAATACTTGACAAACCATTCTGATTCAAAGCAACACCACCAGTTGAAAGCTTGGAATGATCCAAAGAAAGATCGATCAATCAACCTTCGATTGAAGAAACCATCGCAGCTGGTGGAACTAAAGTACTTCCGAGCCATCTCAGGTATGCATTTCTTGGAAACTCTTCTGAATTACCTGTTATTATTTCTTCTTCACTAACATTGGGCGCAGGGAAGAAAAACTACTGAGAGTGTTACGAGAGCACAAAAGAGTCATTGGCTGGACTATAGCAGACATTCGAGGCATAGTCCATCATTTTGCTTGCACAAGATCCTGATGAATGATGAATACAAACCCACAGTGGAGCATCAACGGAGACTCAATCCAATCATGAACGGAAGTTGTGAAGAAAGAAATCATCAAATGGTTGGATGCCGACATCATTTACCCTATCTCAGATAGCACTTGGGTAAGTCCTGGCAGCTGTGCAGTGTTGTACAAAGAAAGGAGGAATTACTGTGGTCACCAATGAAAAGAACGAGCCCGATCCCAACAAGAATGGTGGACTGGATGGAGAGTATGCATGGACTACAGGAAAACTAACAAAGCCACGAGGAATAAACCCTTTTTCCTTGTTACCATTTATTGACCAGATGTTAGACAGACTTGCAGGACATGAGTTCTATTACTTTCTTGACGGATATTCAGGGTACAAATCAGATTGCCATCGCACAAGAAGACCAGGAGAAAAACTACTTTTACTGTCCCTATGGTACTTTTGCTTTCCGCAGGATGCCATTTGGATTATGTAATGCTCCTGCTACATTTTCAGTGTTGCATGATGGCCATCTTCTCAGACATGATAGAGCAGGCAGAGTATGGAGGTTTTTATGGATGCTTTTTCTATGTTTGGAGATTCTTTTGACCATTGTTTGCAAAATTTGGAACATGTATTACAAAGGTGTGAAGATACAAACCTGGTACTCAACTGGGAGAAATGCCACTTCTTCTGGTGCAAGAAGGCATTGTTCTTGGACACCGGATCTCACAAAAGGGAATCGAGGTAGACAAAGTAAAGATTGAGACAATTGAGAGAAACTACCTCCACCAACATCTGTCAAAGGGATTCAGAGTTTTCTTGGACATGCAGGTTTTTACAGGAGATTTATCAAAGACTTTTCCAAGATTGCCAAACTCTTTGCAATCTTCTGGAAAATGATGTGCCTTTCAACTTCACCAAAGAATGCCAGGAAGCTTTCGAGATCTTAAAACAGAACGCTGATTTCTGCTCTGCTCCCATCATTGTAGCCCAGATTGAGCCCTTCCATTCGAGGTCGTAGATGTGTGATGCTAGTTGACTTTGCTGTAGGTGCAGTTTTGGGACCACGCAAAGCAAAGATTTTTATACACCATTTATACTACTCCAGAACTCTGAATGAAGCTCATCTCAACTACACAACCATGGAAATGAGTTGCTAGCAGTGTTTGTACGCTTTTGACAAATTCCGCTCCTATTGCTGGGTCCCAAAGTGGTGGTCTGCACAGATCATTCAGCAATCAATATTTGATCACAAAGAAAGATGCCAAACCCAGATTGATCCGCTGTGATACTTCTTTTGCAAGAATTCGACGTGGAGATCCGAGACGGGAAAGGAACAGAAAACCAGGTGGCATATCACTTATCGAGGCTCGAGAATGGAGAAACAGCTGGCAAAGAATTATCAATCAAAGAAACTTTTCCAGATAAACAGCTGTTCGCCATGAAACAACATGAAGTCCCTTGGTATGCTGACTATGTCAACTACATTGTGTCAGGAAAATGGCCGTTGGAATGGACAACTCATCAACAAAGAAGTTCTTCAAAAATCAAGCATTATGTCTGGGATGAACCGTACCTGTTTAAACGCTGTGCTGATCAATTATTGAGACGGTGTGTTCCCACATGAGAGGTCAACAGTGTTTTGCAACACTGTCATTCATCACCATACGGCGGACACTTCAGTGGAAATAAACTGCAAGCCAAAGTCCTTCAATCAGATTTGTGCTGGCCCATACTTTTTAAAGATGCTTATCTTTTTGCTTTTCAATGTGACAGGTGCCAGAGAACGGGGAATATTTCGAGGAGAAACGAATGACCGTTGCAAAACATTCTGGAAGTGGAAATATTCAATGTATGGGGTATTGATTTCATGGGACCCTTTGTTCCATCATTTGGAAACCTGTATATCCTGGTTGTTGTAGACTACGTCTCCAAATGGGTTGAAGCAATTGCACTGCCATCCAATGATTCCAAAGTGGTGATCAAATTCCTGAAAAAGAACATTTTCACTTGGTTTGGAACACCTCGAGCAATCATCAGCGATGGTGGCTCTCATTTCTGCAACAAATACTTCGATGCACTCCTATCCAAATACGGAGTTACTCACAAAGTTGCCACTGCTTACCATCCATAGTCAAATGGACAGGTTGAGGTTTCAAACATGGAGATCAAGAGAATCCTAGAAAGGACCGTTGGATCAACAAGGAGGGACTGGTCTATAAAATTGGATGATACATTATGGGCCTACCGAACAGCTTATAAGACACCATTGGTATGTCACCATATCGATTGGTGTTTGGGAAAGCATGCCATCTGCCAGTTGAACTTGAACACAAGGCGTATTGGGCACTGAAGAAGTTGAATCTTGACTCACAAGTTGCAGGAGAGAAAAGACTTCACCAACTCAATGAATTGGAGGAATTTCGCCTACAGGCTTATGACAATGCCAAATTATACAAGGAAAATACCAAAAAATGGCATGACCGAAAAATAGTGCACAGACAGATGGAACCAAGTCAGCAGGTGTTGTTGTACAATTCGAGATTGAAACTTTTCCCTGGAAAGTTGAAATCTAGGTGGTCCGGACCATTTGTGATCACTCAGGTTTTACCATATAGAGCCGTTGAGTTACTGGATCCTAATACCAACAACACATTCAAACTTAACAGTCAGCGTGTCAAACACTACTGGGGAGAATCATTTGAGCGACAAAAAGAAAGTGTCACACTTTCAGATCCAGCATAAACGATCGAGCAGTCACGTCTAGCTGACGACTTTAAACTTAGCGCTCGCATGGAGGCAACCCATGCAATTTTTGTATATATTGTGATTTGGTGTGATTTAATTTTGTGTGTTTAGTTTTTGCAGATTAAGTCATTTCAAGATGGAATAAGCTCTCGCAAATCTTCACAAGCATTTTCCTTCCTCCCTCAAAAATCTCTGATGAAAGTCTACAAAGCTCGCTTGGAACGGATGAGGTTACTGACGATCTATGGTGTTCCCAATGACATTCGTTGGGTAATTGAAGCACGAGTCCGATTGGCAGGTGAGTCTTCTGACTCTTTTATTTCACACTTGCCTGGTTTTGGAAGAAGCACTTATGCAAAGAAACGAAGAGCTAGGCAAATGGGTGTTTGTTACAAATGTGCACGTTGGAATTGCAATACTCGTTGTCGTTCTTTAGGAATGGTGTCTGTTAATCGCGAAGACAAAATTAAATTCATTAGGGATGGCTTGAGTAAGGAGTCTTTAGATGATATATCTTCGACTCTTGAGACGCATCCCAGTGGATATGTTCACATAGACTTTCGCAGATTACATACATAATTTCAAAAAGAAAGACAACAGTTAAGTCTTAGGAATCTAACTCAAAAAGACCCTGTTTGCCAATTTATAAGAAAATTGGATGGGAAGCTTGTCCCTGACGCATAGACGTTAATCAAGCTGTAAATTCTTGTACATATTATATCTCTTTGTATTTTCCTAATAATTTTGATTTGTTTTGTTGTTTTCTTTTATTTCCTCCGACATGATCCATATCTTGTTGACTATCACGATCTATTTTACTATTTTGCTACTAATCGTCCTTTGGAAGATACTTGTGCTATTTTTACTCACCCTTTTCAGGTATTATAAATTCAACTCTTCATTGCACTTTTGAAGACATTCCGAGTAAAAAATGGAAGCCACTTCAAGAAGACGAGTTGAAAATATTTGTGTGTTTTGCGGTAGTAGTGTTGGTACTAAGCCACAATACATAGAAGCAGCACAGGAATTGGGTCGAGTCTTAGCTGCAAGGAATATGCACTTAATATATGGAGGAGGCAATCTTGGACTAATGGGGATTGTTTCAAAGGCTGTACAGGAAGGAGACAGTCATGTTTTGGGAATAATCCCAAAACCCTTGGCAGAAGAAAATCTTATTGGATCATCAAACGGAGAGGAACTGATCGTGCCAGGTATGTGTAAACGACTGGTAGAAATGATTAACTGTGCTGATGCTTTTATCGTTTTGCCAGGTGGCTTGGGTACATTGGAGGAAATTTTTATTGTGTTATCTTGGGTGAACCTGAACATACAGCAGAAACCACGCTTGGACTGCTTAACGTTGATGGATTTTATGATTTTTTTTGTGTGTTTCTTGATGATGCTCGGAGAAATGGGTTCGTGTCAAAACCTATGAAAGAACTCCTCTTTACTGCCAGAACTGCTCCGGATCTGATAGACCAACTCATAGCCTATGAACCACAAGTTGACCCTATCCTATCAAAGATAAATTGGTCTGAGGACGATCGGTAAGAGGCGTCGAATTAATCTGGATCTTAACCTTTAATTTCCTGTAGATTTCAGCTAACCAGGTACAACCTTCTAACTCTCATTTTACTGTTTAAGACATTGGGGACAATGTATCATTTAGATTGGGGGAGGAAATTAGTTGATTAGTACCTTGTTTTTAGTTGTATATTGTTTTTATTTTAGTCCAAAATTTTTCGGAAAAAAAATTGAAAAATTTTCAAAAAATTACAAAAATATTTTGCATTTTTGTGTTTTTTATTTTGACTAAAAAGGTGAAATTGGTAAGAGATAGCCGAGTAAGGAATTTCTACTCATGAGACGTATCTCGAACCTATTTTGAAACAAGTTAATTTTTTTTATTTCCTTTTGAATTATTTAATTTGTAAATTCTCCTTAACACTGACTAAAATGGATCTTCATATGCTCAGTTGACAGGTATAATCAATATGCATAGTAACATACGGACACGAGCTAAAATTGAAAATTTTGTAATATTCAGTTCTCTAGTTTAATTGGAGGAAGCATCTCAAAAAGTGATGGATTAAAAAAAAAACGTCAGAGATCCGAGTTATTAAGTCTGTAAGAGTGTTTTAACACCTAGTGCCCTAAAACCAACTGGTTTGGGAGTCACTGGCCCAAAGCTCGCTACATGGATCAAAGATGCTGCAAAAATATATATATTTGAAGTCTGGGTAATTAAGTCCGTAAGGGTGTCTTAACACCTGGTGACCTAAAGCCAACTGGTTTGGGAGCCACCGACCCAAAGCTCGCTACATAGACGGAAGGTATTGTATATAGTTGATTAGTACCTTGTTTTTAGTTTGTATATTGTTTTTATTTTAGTCCAAAATTTTCGAAAAAAAAAATTGAAAATTTTTCAAAAAATTACAAAAATATTTTGCATTTTTGTGTTTTTATTTTGACTAAAAAGGTGAAATTGGTAAGAGATAGCCGAGTAAGTAATTTCTACTCCTGAGACGTATCTCGAACCTATTTTGAAACAAGTTAATTTTTGTTTGTTTCCTTTTGAATTCTTTAATTTGTAAATTCTCCTTAACACTGACTAAAATGGATCTTCATATGCTCAGTTGACAGGTATTATCAATATGCATAGTAACATACGGACATGAGCTAAAATTGAAAAGTTTGTAATATTCAGTTCTCTAGTTTAATTGGTGGAAGCATCTCAAAAAGTGATAGATTAAAAAAAAAACGTCAGAGATCCGAGTTATTAAGTCTGTGAGGGTGTTTTAACACCTAGTGCCCTAAAACCAACTGGTTTGGGAGTCACTGGACCAAAGCTCGCTACATGGATCAAAGATGCTGCAAAAATATATATATATGAAGTCTGGGTAATTAAGTCCGTAGGGGTGTCTTAACACCTGGTGACCTAAAGCCAACTGGTTTGGGAGCCACCCCGACCCAAAGCTCGCTACATAGACAGAAGGTATTGTATATAAATAAATAAATAAAAATCAAAGAAAAAATCAGAAAAATCAGAAAAATTATTCCATTGCTACAAAAAGATGTGAAATCTGATAGAACTTTAGGACAAAAATATTACTCTCTTATCAACTGCACTTATGACTGTTGTGGGCAAAAATGAGTTGATTAATATTTTGTTGGCTGTGTATATGGAGAATGGTAAAAATAATCGGAGAATTTACTTATTCAGTAATTTAGAAAGAAACAAAACAACTAGTAACTTGGAGTAGAAGTTTCACCTGATTAGTCACTAACTTCTTTATTCTCTTTTCTCTTGTCTTTTTGCTTTTGTGTGCATTAGTTTTACTACCTTTTTTACTTTTGTAAAATGTTTGTGGGTATCATTGCTGTAAACCCTCACGAGACTACAACTCGTCCACTAAGGACACCTAGGGGTTTAAAGGCTTGTTGCATATGCTAAATGCAACCGTGATCTCTACGAAAGTTGCTTAGTTAAATTTTATTATGTTATTTAATGTTTTGCTCGATGACTAGCAAAATGTTAGGTTTGGGGGTGTGATGAGTGGTAAATCTATCACTATTTCCCACTCATTTAACCTAATATTTTGTATAGTTACTTGAGTTTTGTGAATATTTTGATGTGTTTTGTGTTATTTTGTAGATAAATAAAGTTTCAGGACATTCTGGAGGTGAATTGGAGCAAAACTGGAAAAACTGGACAAAAAGGGGCAAATCGTCATTTCAGCGTCGCGACTCTGAAGCCTTGCGCGTCGCGACTCTCAGCATGCGCCGGACTTGCTAATGTACGTCGTGGACACGTGGACCAATCAGAAAATTTGTTAACGTGCGCCGCCTGCTAAAATGCGCCGATCATGCTATCTTGCGCCGTGCCACGTGTCGCTATCTCGACGGACTTGCTAAAATGCGTCGGTGCCACGTGTCGCGAACTAACGCTACCGAAAATCACCCTCCACACGTCAGCGTGACGTAAGCAATGACGTCATGAACAGTGCCACGTCATCGGATAAGAATCTGAGCCGGTGAATTAGTAAGTGACACGTGTCACTGTAGCTGGCGTCGCGACGTTCAACTATTCCAGCGTCGCGACGCTGGACCCCTATCCGCGCCTATAAATAGAGCTCGAAATTTCAGATTTCAGTGTACCTCTCCTCTCCCACACTTCTTTGATGTAATTAGGGAGTTCTCTCTCTCTAAGTTTCTTTTAATTTAGTTTTGTAATTTTTAATTACGTTCTGTAATAATAATAATTTACTTTCTTTATTTTACAGTTTTTACTATTCACTATGAGGAGGTAACTTCCTTATGCTACGGTGAAAGGTAATTCTTTTACTAGTACTATTTAGATTAATCTCCCTTAAAAATAATATATTTACTATTTAAAATTTGACTTAAACAGGATACCGCCGATTTGGTCGGTTGATAATAAAATTTCTTTTCCCCGCCTTTATGGCTGATTATTTTGGTTCCGCGCCTTTATGGCTGGTTATTTTGGTTCCGCCTATATGGCTGGTTGGTATTATCATCACGAGTTAATATATTATATTAAGGGAGATATCTAAATAGTATTTAGTAGAAGTTAATTCCTTTTACCTTAGCATTTTATTTTATTTTACTTTTAAACTTTTACTTTACTGCAATTATTTTTCAGCACTGTTACTTTATGATTTTTTTACTTTTATGTTTTTACTAGCCCTAACTATGGGTCATAACTAAGTTAGTTATCTAGGGTTGTGATGAAATCCAATATCACGGGTTTATAAGGGGTTAGATTATAGTTTGAGTAAAATAAAGATTTATTTATTGAGTCTTAATCTTAATGCTCTTTAATTAACTGGTCATTAATTAAATTGATTAGGTAAACTTAAAATGAACTAGACATGAGGATTTTAAGTTTAAGACCTTAGACTCAATAGCCCACGATATTCCTTGAGGATAGATAACCATTTTAATAGATTTCCTTACAGGATAGGAATATACCTGTCGGGCGGGGGTAGCCATAATTGAAACTTAATCTTAATGAATCTAGGTAATTTGGTTGACATAGACATATTGTTCAATTGGATTATACTAGGTATTTGTAATTGACCATCGGAAGAGGCTTTTACATAAATTAGTGTTCCAGGTTAATAAATCAATATTTTACCCAACTATAAGATAATCACTTCATCTTTAATTAATATTGGAATAAATCACAACCCTAGATAGTTTTTAATATCAAATTTTCTTAAAATCTACTTTTGAACAATTTTATTTACTTGTCTTTAAATTTAGAATCGTCGCCATTTCAAATCAATTAAACAACCTGTTAGATACTGGTAATCATTTGGCCCCATAAATTGATAACAAAAGGTTTTAAGTACTCGTGGGATCGATACTTTTTATACTACTTGAACGATACGTGCGCTTGCGTTATACTCGTGAGTTTGTAATGGTCAAGTTTTTGGCGCCGTTGCCGGGGACTTAGTTATCTTTTACTATTAGTTTACGGGTTAGATTCGTTACTTGTATCTAATTTTTACTTATTATTTTTGTTTTATTGTGTTTCAGGTTCTCAGACACTTCATGAGACGAACCAGAAGCTTTGAAATCCGACCGCTTGACCCAGAAATTGAAAGAACCATCAGACAGTTGAGAATGGAAAGGCGAGAAGGCCAAGAAGCCTTAGTCAACATGGAACCTGAACCTTTGGAGGTTGCACCACCAATTCCCATTCGAGACAAAACGATTCCGGTGGTAGATGGCCTCATTTCCTGTATTGTACTTCCTCCTTTACCAGTAAATACTGGTGACATCAAAACTTGCATTCAGATGATTCAGCAGACAGTTCAATTTGGGGGAAATGCAATTGAAGATCATAATGCCTACATTAGCAACTTCCTGGAAGTTTGCGGCACGTTCAATTACAACCGATGAGCTGAAGAAGCTATGAGGCTGAGAGTTTTCCCATATTCCTTGAAACACATAGCAAAAGCTTGGCTACATTCTCTACCAGCTGGATCCATCACAACTTGGAACACTCTTGCCACCAAATTCCTTGCAAAATACTTTTCACCAGTCAGAACTGCAAAGTTGAGAAATGACATCACATCCTTTGTGCAGCAAGATTCAGAATCCATGTACGAAGCTTGAGAAAGATACAAAGATTTGCTCCGGAAATGTCCTCACCATGAGATTCCAAAATGGCTTCAAGTCCAAACTTTCTATAATGGACTTTCTGGACTGATGAGAACCACAGTTGATGCTGCTGCTGGAGGAGCTTTGATGGCAAAAAGAGAAGATCAAGCCTGGGACCTAATTGAAGAAATGGCCAACAACAATTCCTTGTGGCCAACAGAAAGGAGCATAATTCAAAGAATTGCAGGAATTTATGAAGTTGGAGCCAATACAGCAGTCAACACCAAGCTGGATCAAATATACAAATTTATGGAGACTCTCAACACTCAAAGCACCACTGGATCCACAAGTTCACCATATGATGGAGCATCAGATCCACACCAACTTGAAGAGACGGTGAATTATGTCAACAATTTCAACAGACAGGGGAACAATCCATATTCCAACACCTACAACCCAGGGTGGAGGAATCATCCTAATTTTTCATGGAGCAACAATTCAGGGCAAAAGAACTATCCACCACCTAGATTCCAGCAACAGAATAAAGGCCAGGAGCAGACAAATGAACCAGTGATGGTAGAGATGTTAGCTCAATTAAAAAGATATGAAGCCATTATTCAGAGCCAATCAGCTTCCATCAAAGCACTGGAGAATCAAATCGGACAACTGGCCAATGCTCAGAGTTACAGACCGCCAGGTAATCTTCCCAGCAACACAGAACCAAATCCAAGGAACCGAGGGAAGGAGCAATGTCAAGCATTACTTTGAAAAGCGGTACTGAAATCAACAAAGATGTTGGAATCTAGAAGTCCCAAAAAGAAGTTCCAAAAAAAGCCGAGAAACAGATGGAGGAAAGAGAAGCAAAAGAAAAAGAAAAAAAGGAAAAAGAAAAAGAACAGATCACTCCACCACCACCTTTTCCTCAGCGTCTTCAGAAAAATAAACTGGACAAACAGTTTGCTCGTTTCTTAGAGATTTTCAAAAAGTTGCACATTAACATACCATTTGCAGAAGCCTTGGAACAAATGCCCAGCTATGTAAAATTCTTGAAAGACATTCTTTCACGAAAACGAAGATTGGGAGATTACGAGACAGTAGCTTTGACAGAAGAATGCAGCGCCATCATTCAGAGGAAGCTTCCCCCAAAGTTGAAAGATCCTGGCAGTTTCACTGTACCTTACACCATTGGAGAACATTACATCGGTAAGGTTTTATGTGATTTAGGTGCCAGTGTTAATTTAATGCCTTTTTCTATTTACAGGAAACTACAAATTGGAGAAGCAATGCCTACCTCGGTATCTTTGCAACTTGCTGATCGAACGCTCGCATTCCCGAGAGGAGTCGTTGAAAATGTGCTTGTCAAAGTTGACAACTCATCCTTCCAGTAGACTTCATTATCCTTGACATGGAAGAAGACAAAGAAATACCTATCATTCTTGGGAGACCATTTTTGGCTACAGGTAAAAACTGTGATTGATGTACAAAAATGAGAACTAACCATGAAAGTGCAGGAACAAGAAGTGACATTTAATGTTTTCAAAGCCATGAAATTTCTGAGCGATGAAAAGGAAGAAGAAGAATGCTTCAGAATTGTTCTTGGGTGCTTCAATTGTGGTGGCTTGGATTGGTGTTGTGATTAATTTGATTAATGTTGAAAAAGTTGGATTAAAGCATGAAAATTTGACATTTTTGGTTTCTGGACCAGATCTGGAAATTATGGGTTTATGATGATGAAAATGATGTCATATTAATGTATTGGATGTATTTTGGGTGTTAGAACAATTGTCAAAAACTGTTTCGGAGTTGAAAATTTTGAAAACGGCGAAAAACGGCATTACCAGGTGACTTTTTGAGCCAACCGGGTGACAGTTGCCCAAACAGTGAATTGGTCACTGTTCGGGCAGACCATGAACTTCCCTAATACTATTGGGGCTGACCTGGGCAGCCCTCATGTGTATTGGGTAGTCGGTTCGGTCAAAAACATGTTTTATGCCATTTTGTGGAAAAACGTTTTCGTAAAAGTTTTGCGATGTTTCTTAACTATTTATGTCGTTATTTGATATCGAATAAATATGTTTAGTTGAAATATGAATGAATTATTGATATTAGATATTGAATAATTTATTCGGTAATTTAAAAAGTTTTAAAATTATGATTTCACTCGAACCGCGAGCTTCCGATGCGCCCACGTCAAAACTCCAACATATAATCTATTACATTTTACAAGACATTATTTTTATATGTGCTAAAATCTACTCCGTCGTTGAAATAATTATGGAGACCTAGGTGGCGGGCCCAAGATATTTCCCTATCTTGCTCGGTCCCTGGATTATTAGACCGATTGGCATGTCTGTTCTGTCGTTCGGTTCCTACAAAATTTATTTATGTTAGTTCTTATTGTGCCACGTGGTGGATTAGGTACATATCTTGCATATGCTCGTCAGCTCATGTGTGTTAAGCCTTCTTGGTGGAAGGCTATGCGTATGTCCTAGTCATACTCGTTAATGAATATCTACGTACGCATATTATGTTGTCGTGGGCCCAATCTTGTATGGACTGAGGTACACTAAGGAAATTAGTCCATCTCAGTGTAAACAAGTGTGAGGATCTGATCATTGGATGCTGACCATGTATTCAAGGTTTCGCAACTAGGTTGCGTAAATGAAAGGTTGTTCCTCTTGGACCTTGGAGAAGAAATCGGACTTGGAGGTGGATTTGTACAGGATGTTGTGCCAGATGTGGTCTCTTTTCTTCTTTGGCGAGCGCCGAGAAGCCTTTAGAGTACCTTATTCCTCGAAGTTTTTCTCTTTGGCGATGCAGTCGTGTACCGCTGCATCTGATCTGGGAATCTGTAAATTAGGATTCATTGATGTGTTGATCGGAGAAGTATTTGATATCATAGTATGAGTGGTTTCTGGTGTTGAACCGTTTCTCGGTCTGGAGGAGAATGTGGAGATGTGGTTCCCCATCGGTGTGGTGTTCTTGTGCCACGCGTATGTATGTAGGTTTGTATTTATCGAACAAACTCCACGAGTAGTTTAGAACGAAAGGGATGGTGAGAGGGCATTGTGGGTATGTAAGGAATAAAGTCGTGCCTTAGAGTCTGAAGTTGTTGCGTGAAGATGAAGCTCTTAGTTGGCGAGGCATGATATAAATTATAATGTCTCAAGTGCTGAAAACTCTATAATTACAATGATTTTGTTGAGACATTGAGACAATGAGCAATTTCTTCTTATTTCAAAAAGCGAGGTGTACAAATTAAATATTTTCCACCTCATTTCACCTTATATTTTCTTGTGGACCATGATTAACTTCAAACCAAAAATAGATTGCCTTGGCCTAATAACATGTTGGTCTATGTGGTTTTGGATTTATCATGTAAGTACATCATATACCTTGGCCTAAATCTAATACAATAACCAACCGTTAGGGCGTGTTTTAAGGTTCTAACTCCGGAATCTCCTGCTAATCATTAGATAGTTGAGTTTGTTTATATTTTATTGACTTTCTGATCATCTAACGATTGTTAGAGTGAATATACAATATCCTTTAGATATTATAGTTGAACTCGTATTTAGTGTGATATTGTATCATATATTATAATTTTTTTACTTATGTACTTATATTAATTAATATTCTTTTCATTTGTTAAAAATAAATCTATCACCGGCGTGCCTTTGGCAACCATCGGAGGCGTAGCTATGAGAGAGCTGTAACCTGAGCAGCCCTCTCAATTTTTTTAAAAAAAATTTACAATAATTTCAAGAATCCGAACCTTTCTTTATTTCTCATATTTCAATTCGGGTTAAAAAAACGATAAAGTTATGATGACCAAATCTTTTAACAACACTCCAATCATCAGTAATATTTATAATGTTTCCAATTTCCATACATCCAATGACAAGTTTTGACTTCAACAGAGACTGATTATTAATTAAAAATATTAAATAAATAATCTTTATATTAAAAAAAAATCAACTGACGACTGAAAATTTGAGGAGGGTGGGGGTGACAGTTATGTTGATTGGTGTAATCAAATTTATAAACTTGACTAGATTAGTGTAGAGTTTGGTTTGCACTGCGAGTGGATGTTGTTTTAATATTTAAAACTGATCGAGTTTGTGGTAATTGTATCTTAGTAAAATGAAAAAAATAATGTAAATTATAGATGATAATAGGTTTAACGAGCGAGTATTGTTCATATTAGGTTTTTTATTGATTATAAATTCTGAATGAAAAATTATCATGAATCATGTATTTATTTTTGAATTGAAAAGAAAAATCCTCTTAAATCTCAACCTAAACAGTTTAGGATCCCAAGGGTTGGTATTCGAGATTTTGTTGCTAAAAAATTGAATTTTTCTAATTTTTATCCGATATGAAAAATCATCTCGAATTACAATCGGGATGTATTATAGAAATGGACAAAAGTTATCCCTATTAAAAAAATTTGTAAGAATACAGGAGCCCAAATGTTAAAATCCAATCTCGTTAAGTATTAAAAAATCAAATCTATTTATTTATACGGCCTCTAATTATCGTCGGTTTCGAAACAATCCGCAATTTTCGAGTTTTTAAACAGGTATTTTTGCTTTTGTTTTTATTTTTAATAATTTTATCCGTCTTTAAAATCCTATTATTTATTATTTAAAAGAAAAAATATAATAAAAAGTGTAGAGTAGAGGGAGAGAGACGGTCATCAAGAAACTTTCAAAATTCGATCTTTTTGCCTCCGGCGGTGGGATGGAGGGGAAAACACCGTCGCTGACGCAGCGTCGGCAGCCGCTTCTGGCTAAAAAAGGTCAAGAAAAGAAGGTCAGGAAGTTCGGAGAGATGGCCGGGGGTACGACGGCGGAGTGCGCGGCGGTGTGCTGCTGCTGTCCGTGCGCCGTGATGAATTTCTTGGTGATGGCCGTGTACAAGGTGCCGGCGGGGCTCTGCAAGAAGGCGTGGAGGAACCGGCACCGTGTTGCGAGGAGGAAGCAGGTGGGTGGTCTCTTGTTGGGCCCCACCACTGGTGGGCCCAATGCGGAGGAGAAGGTGGCCCAGACGGAGGAGTTGTTGTGTCGACGTCGGCGGAGAATGACGAGGCGGCTGAGTTGGAGAAGGAGATGTGGGACCGGTTTAATGGCGCTGGGTTTTGGAGGAGTCCGTCTCTGAAAGATGATGAAACGACGCCGTCTTCGACATGAAAATTAAAAGGAAAATGACATATAGGCCCCTATTGTTTGGCGAAATGGTCAGAAAAATCTTATTTTTTTCAAAAATGGACACATAGACCCTTCTATTTTTGTAATCCTTGGGCATCTGAAGAAAGAGCTTGTCTGACCATTTCTAAAAATAAAGAGATCTTTGCATATAAATATAAATTTTGAGAAATCTGGATGTTATTTTCCCAAAAATAAATATGATAAATCAAATTGCACATTCAATAATTGTTCGGTCAGAGGGTGTTTGATTTTAAAAATATATACAGTATATTTTTTAAATTGATCATATATTGTTCAAATATTTTGAGATTCAAATGTTCTCAAGTACATGAAATACCAAATATAGCCTTTTTTTTTTGCTTTATATTTTTTCCTTTTTCCTTTTTCCTTTTTCTTTTTGCAATTTTGATTTTAGATTCATTCTGGATTGCATTCATTTGAATTTAAGATTAAAAAATCTATTAAGAGATGATATTTTAACCCAAAATTATATGTTTAATATCAAAACTTAGTGTTATGGGTAATTTGTGAGTATTTATAATGGAGTATAATATCATACACCCCCCTTACTTTATATAATTTGCAACAAATATTTTATTTATCTTATTTTCTTTACAATTCTTATAATAGTTTTTCCTTGGGGGCAAATTAAGCCAAAGTCACTAGGCTAATATGTTTAGGAGCAAAAGTGAGAGTATTAATATATGAGTAATATGTCATTAATATATCAAGTATGAGGTTAGCATTTTTTGGTCGGGAAGATTCATAAGAAAAAAAAAATATTAAAACAACTTTAGGGAGTTACTCAAAGGTCCTCAAGGGGCGATATTTAGTGGTATATGGTTCAAGATCTCTCTCTGAGGTCATGAATTCGAATTCAGTGAGTGTGTTTTTTATAAGAACCTGACACAGTCGGTGATTTTACCTACTCTACTTAAGCCCAAAAATGATAATTTGGCGGTGAAATTTCCAACGATTTCAAAAAAAAAAAAGTTACTCAAAGAACAAAGAACTAAGTTTTTTTTCAAATCATATTCATTATCGTAGAAAGAATGGTGATGGAATGATACTGTTTAATTTGTTGTTAAAAATATATATTTTTGGATATCCTTTAAAGATTGTGTGATAGTTCATTGCTCGATAACACTTAAAAGATGATCGGGGCAATTTGTGGAAATTATGTAGGATGTAAAAAGATATCGATAGGTACCTACGTTAGGGGTGATGGATGAAGTAAAATTAATACAAAAATGATAAACATACAAAAAAAATTCGAATTTCTTTCATGCTCTCTCATTGTAGTTACATAGAGTCACTGTAGCTCACTATAACTACATTGAGGGAGTAGGAAAAATTTTCGGGAAAAAAGTTTATATGTATATCATCTCATAATGTCGACTCGAATAATATAAATATTGGTGAAAATTACGCCGAAAAAAGAAGGTTGCTTCTAATGACACAAGTCACCGAAAGGTGAAATAACATTAATTAATTAATTATGTGTGTCTCACATATAAAAAAGAAAAAATTAAAATTAAAAATCATTATTTGCACAGTAAATCTAATGACTATAAATAAAGGTTACATTTCATTATTTTATTTATTATAATCTCAACCAAAATCCTCTATATTTAAAATATATATATATATATTATTTCTTTTTAAGAGTTTATGAGAGTTGTAGTTATCTTATTATAAAAAAATGTGAGATTATTCACTCCTTATATTTAGAGAAAAATTATAAAATTCTTTGATGTTTCCCTCACATTGAGGATTTTATCACGTTAAATCTATATTTCATTACTTTATTTTTATTATTAATATTTATGATAGGCTGAACTCCTATTTATTATTATATTATTATATGATAGATAAAATCTCATAAACTAATAATTATTCTCAATTTCACTTTACTTACGAATCAACTTCAGCCTCCTACATCTCTTTTTCTCAGCAATACCAAGCAAAATAAAAACACCATTTTTGAATCATTTCAACCTCAAAACTCCACCTGATCGTACGCTTAAAAATGCATTAAATTTCTGAACTCAAATTAAAGTGACAACCTTGTGAAGGCTGATTATGATTATTATAGTAATTAATTATGGTTAAAATTGGCAAAAATCCACCATAATTTAAGACTTGTTTTTTCAAACTTCGGCTCATTTAATCCACCTTAATTCTGATTGTATGATCTTTGAAAGAATAAAAATATTTCCTTGCTTATAGAATTGCTTCCATCATCATTCGGTTTCACTGATATCTCTACATTCCATTCACAAATTATTGAACAAAACTAACAAATTATTTCACCAAAGAGTTAAAAATAAAATATCAAAGAGATAAAAAAAAAAATTGAATGAAAAATCAGTGATCCAGATGAGAAATAAGATAGCAGAAAAAGAAAAAAAAATTCAGTGATTCAATTTAATTTTTTTAATTGAAAATAAAAAATTCAGCCGATGGAGAGTTGCATAAATAAAAGATTTAAAAAATCAGAAGTAATTAAAATTTGAAAGCAAAAAATGGGACTATGGACGTTTATTTTATTTTTTATTTTTATTAAATATATAGTAGATTTTAATTGATAAAATATATTTTTTTCAAATAAATAATGTAAATGTCATGTGCCACGTTAAATGAAACAATAATCATATATGATGCATTAATAGAAAAACATTATTTATTCTATTAGTATCATAATTAGAGATTTATTTTGATATGATCAATCTAAAAATCTACTCGAGCGAATGATGTTGTCAAATTATAACATTTGGGTGTTTCTAGATATTATATTATATCATTCAATGAAGACATAAATAAAATGTTATATTCATTATGTCTTCTTCATTGTCTCGTTATAAACATGTTGTTTTTTTATTTTATTTTATTTTATTTTTTTATTATTATTTTTTTAATAATATGGTTAACATCTGGATATAATATGTGTAAATTTCAAAAATAGAAAACGACTTTATTACAAATCATCATAAGTCGTTGACTTCTTACACTAAATGATATGACTCCAAAAAATACATTTAGAGAGATTTGAACTTTAAACTAAAAAGAAAACAAATCTTTATAGAGTAATGCTAATAAAACTACAACTTGTCACAACAAAATATTTTTTCCATTGGGAAAATAAAGTTCAACTGATATATAAATTATTATAATGTAAATTGTAGACATTATAATTTTTTTAAAAATACAATCTTTAATTCAAAACGTTAAATATTTTATTATTTATCACATTTTTTATCTAATTTTTATATAAATTTTTACTATATTTAAATATTTTTAGGTTATTAATGTCATTTAACACTCGTCAGATGAAAAAATAACTTAAAATTAAACAAGTCATTTTGATAGTAATAAATTTGTCTAGATAATTTAATAATATCTTAAATTTCTTCAGATTATTTTGTCTACGATACTAGAAAAATCTATGTAGGAACGATTATTACAGGGTCGTCC
Source organism: Zanthoxylum bungeanum (assembly GCA_019454045.1). Lineage (NCBI taxonomy): Eukaryota > Viridiplantae > Streptophyta > Magnoliopsida > Sapindales > Rutaceae > Zanthoxylum > Zanthoxylum bungeanum. Next base: position 2,614 of record SKCR01045150.1, on the reverse strand, counting down.
AATCAGTTAATGATACGTGTTTTAGTTATTTTTTTTCTTTCTATTTTGATTGATTGTTTTCAAAATAATTGAAACACGTGTCATTCAATGATTGGACAGTCTTATAGAGGCGATCCCATATTTAGACCCGGCCACAGTTCTGGTTCGGAACCCTAATCGAACCAGAACCAAACTGGTTGGAACCCTAATCGAACCGGAACCGAACCGATTGGAACCCTAATCGAACCGGAATCGAACCGGTTGGAACCAGACGATTTCGGTTCCAGATTTGTTTGGTTCGGTTAGGGTTCGCCCCTAGTCGAACCGAACGGAACCGGACGGTTCCAACGGTTCCGGTTCGAACCGTTGGAGCCGTTCAGTTCCACCGGTTCCAACCGGAACCGGAACCCGGTTGGAACCGTTCTATCCCAACGCCTAGTAGCCGTTGGGATGACAGTGACAGGGAGCCCAACGGCTCCCTTCCCTAAAATAATTAAAAAAAAATAGAGTGATTACTAAATTACCCTTAATAATATTAATAAAACAGCTAGTTTTAGGGGCATTTTAGGTATCACAGAAATAATCAAAAAATGTATAAATATGTGTCATTCTTCATTTTTTCAATGCACCAATTCTATCATTTCTCAATTTCTACAATTTCCTCATTCTAAATTCTAAATTCTCCAATCTTCAATTTCTTATTCTCAATTAATTATCTAATTATTCAATATTTATAAAAAAAATGACAAACTCATCTGAGAACACCATATCCAATGTGCCAACCCAAGCAGAGCGGTCAAAATATCGGTACACGGAGAAGAGAAGTTAAGTTTTGATCCTCCGATATTTTTCAAAATTCATTTTCATTTAGTCGAGATTGAAAATGAAGGTCCAATAGCAATATGCAACTATTGTGGTATATCTTACAAATTTACTAGCGGCTATGACTATGAACAAGCACTTAGATATACATTATACCGCTGAAATTAGACTCGATACAAAGCAAACTCAAATGGGCAAGTACGTATCATCTAGTAGAGGTACAAGTTCTTTAAATTTATTTAAATATTCTGATGTAAAAATAGAAAAATAAATTGCTAAATTTACTTGTATGACACATTTTTATTTAAGTTTTGGTAAAATTATTTTTACTAATTATACGTTCAAAATGCTTTAAATCCGACTGCGTGTAAAATGACTAGAAATACAATAAAACGTCAAAATTTTAAATTATACAAAGATCATAAAATTATTTTAAATGAAATATTATATATATTAAATGTCGTATTTCTTTTTGTTCTGATATTTGGAGTGACCACTGGCAAATACAATCATATATGAGTGTGACTTGTCATTAGATTGATGCATCATGGAACATGCAAAATGACTTATTGCATTTAGAGTTTTTGATGAGCAACATAATGAACAAAATATTTATAGAATGATTAAAGTAATTTTTGACGAATATGATTTATTAGGTAAAATTTTAACAATTGGTTTTGACAATTTTTTCATGTTCGTTGCACATGATATGTCCTTAATTTATGTGTTCAAGATGATCTGACTTTTTTATAACCTTACATTGATCCTATTACGATTGCACTTAATTTTAGGGATAACACGACTTTGCGTATGTGATCGTTGGTTACTACAACGAAATAAAAAATATAGGGATAACACGACTAACAACCCGAAATTAGATAATTATTTATTTATCAATTTCGAGTTTCCTACTGAAAGTTTAATGCGTAAAAATTTTCAAGTACTTCACTGGTGGAACCGACATCAAAATGTCTTTCATGTATTATCAATTATTGCTAAAGAGGTGCTGACAACACCTGTTTCCACCGTTGCGGTTGAGTAAGCCTGCAATTTAGGAGGCAATATTTTGGAAAGTGAAACGATCTTCATTACATCTAAACACTTTAGAAGTAACAACATCTGTGGATTATTGGACCCGAGCTGATCTGAGGCAACAAGAAGATGCCCCGATGACTTTGAAGACTTGTCCGACAATGCACCTGCAAGTGCAAGCGGAACGGGAGCTGAAAAATCAACATGCATTGATAATGATGATGATTGATCAGTAAATAATTGTAAATTATAATGATGAACTATTTTAAAAATATAATGGAACTACGTGAGCTTTGATTTCTCTCATCCCTTGAGATACATATGCAACTTAAGTTCTTAAAAGTTTAAGTTCAAGCTCTTTAATTTTATTTTTAATTTAATGTAATCTAAATTCAAATTTATCATTTTAAATAATTTTTTAATCTCAATTTTTTAAATCATTATTAAAAAAAAGGCAGGGAATTGGAACCGAACCAGAATCGTTCAATTCCGGTTTCATACTTTTGTGGAACGGGGAATTGATCGGTTCGGAACCGAACCGGACTTGTGTCGAGGTTTACCCATATTAGTGTTTATCACGTGTGGCTCAATTCAAAGTCATAATTAGTCATCAAATAAATAAAAAAATATTTTCACAGAAAACAAAAAAAAAAGTCAGCTTTCTCTTAAACCTCAATCATTTCACTTGTAAGCTAGGCCTAGGGTTTCATGGTTGAATGAGCAGCTCCGATGGAAGAGGCTCACTTGACATCGGCCGCAGCATTTGTTGAAGGAGGAATCC
>SKCR01045149.1:0-83278 GCA_019454045.1 Zanthoxylum bungeanum | reverse complement strand
CTATTTGGTTTCATAATTACATCTCATTAAAAAAATATCTATTTATGTCAATCCAAATATAACCTAAATATACTCATTTTAAGCGTAGTTCATTTTATTAAGTTAATGACTAAATTAAAAAATATAAATAATATAAATTTTATAATTGTATTATTTGTCTTTTAGATAAAATTTATATTTTTTAATCATTTTATTTAGTCATTATTTTAATATAATGAGGAATCTCTCATTATAAAGCGAAAAATTATAATATATAAGTATGATTATGTCAGTCCACTAAGTATGGTAAATAAAAGACAACACTGTTTTTAGTGCCCTCAAGAAAATATCAAAACCAGAAATAAACTCATGCGTATACAAGCCAAATAAATTTCGATAGATCAAAGTGTATGACTAATGAAGATTGGAGGTGTTCCTAATAGCATTTCTATATGTGAGAAAAATCTACTGTTATCATCAATTTTTTTTTTTTGGAATGGTTGGAAATTTCGACGTCAAATCATATTTTGCGGACTTAAGTGGAACATGAAAAAAATATGTATGGTTGACTAGTCAACCAACTCTTTGACAAATTCAAGAGACGCTTGGGCGGCGCTTTGGCAACGCTTGGGTGGGTTAGACTATCAAAACATCTTGCACCGCCCGACTTTGACAGCATAAGCCGTATTAACTCGTTCATAACCAGTCATAACTACCATGTATTCTAACATGTTAACCACACAATTTCATATACAAAACACAATCAAACACTTAGCCTCATCATAGCTGAAATACATTAAACACAAAGCATCTACTAATTAAATTTCAAAGCCCTAACTTTCTTACCTCTTCAAAATGTCCTACACATGCTCAATGATTTCCCAAAGCTTGTTTACACTCTAAGATTGCTTGATTTTCTTCTTGTTTCTCTTAAATTTTGCTAAGGAAAATCTGAATTCTCTATCTCCCTCTCTTTCATTCTCGGCATTAAGGAGGAAAGAATGGTGAAATTTTTGTTGCTTTTCTCCTTGTATATTTTTAGGCATAGAAAATTATAGAAATCACAAAGATATGTCTAGAAATTTTTGGATATTTTCTCCATGCGTGGGCTGGCCCAAATAGGGCTTATATACTCTTTTTTTTTTTTTTTTTTTTGCATAATTCTTGGCCCAAATATGTATTAATTCTCGTATAGAACAGTAACCTGATTTTTGGACCCAAATCTGACTTGGTTAGTTGCTCATTTAGGAAAAATGCTTGACTTATCTATGCGACGGTATCAAGATCACTGAAAACATACATATATATCTCAAGTTATGATCGAAATATCAAGGATAATATGAAAATACAATTGAAATAAATGGATACTGGAACTGTAAAAAATATATCGGGTTTCTGAAAAAAAATCTATGAACGATGAATTCACACATGCATAATTTTATACTAGATAATATTTCACACATTTAAAAAATAACCATCGTGATCACAATTTATTGTTCGTTTAGATGATTGAGGAAGACATTAATATCTATTCGATTAGTGTAGTGAAGTTGTCGAATCTAATCACTTAATTTTACAATGACTTTCATTTTCCTTATCCACTTCATTGTAACTTGCAATTCATCCAAATTAGCAGTTGCCTTTTTTTTTTTAACTTTTTTTACTTTTCTCAAAAGCATGCATCAGCATCTGGAGGCATACAAAATACAAGAACCAGGGGTCAATTCAAGTGCTGTAAAATCAAATCTATTAACGTAATTAATTCAATAATGACAACTTTACATTCAAATTTATCATGAACTTTTCCCTTTTTGCAAGTAAAAAACGTTTGCCCAATTTCGTGTACAGTACCACCACTTAAATAAAATAAAATAAAAAATAAAGAGTTTTGGAGCAAACAATGGCAATGGCAATGCAATGACATTTATTAGTTGTGTTGACTTTGTCTCTTGTTCTTTGTATTATATTTCAAAGCATTTACATTGCCAAGTCATTTTCACTCCATTGATTACTTCATCAATTTTGTTTTGTCATTATCAGTTCAATCACTTGACATCTAGCCCATCAGTCTTTTGAAATTATAATGTTTTGTTTTATATATATACAAATGATATTTTTAGAGTATATTTTTTTATAATATTTCTATTTTAAGTAATTGTATATTTTGGAAAAAAATTAAAATATATTATTGTTTAAAGTATGAATATCACACAAAAATATCTCCTATAATTTTTAATATTCAAATCATTTCTTTCTTTCAATTCATTATAAAAAAAGGTCTTTTAATGAACATATAAATTATTATTATAAAAGATAATGCTTGATAATTGGTACGAATTGAATAAAAAATTATACAAAAATAATTATTAGGATAAAAATTTATTGATTTGAATTCGGTGTTGAAATGAGATTTGTACTTAATTTTTTTTGATCTATTATGATATATAGTTAATGAAAGTTCGTGATTGTCATAAGGCTCTGACCCTATGCGGAATTAAACAAAATAAACAAGACAAGTCATGATTACTATAACTATGGAATTTTAACAGACAATTACAATGTTAACCAACAACAATAAAATCCACAATATCAATTCAAAGCAAAATAAAAATTACGGAAAATAAAACAATCACACAAAATCAACACAATAATTTTGGTGACGAAGTGGAAAACTCGTGCGAGTAAAAAACCACTCTCAGTATATCGGCTACCAGCCCAATCCACTATATAGAGAAAAACTTACAGCGATGGTCAAGACCTATGGTGGCAACTCAACCGACTTAAGTACCTTTAGACTGCAAGAACTCAAGGAACTCCTTAAGCCCGTATCCACGGTTTTCTTCAGAACCTCTGAAGTCTCTGAGTGAATCAAATCCTTATGCACGCCAGAACTCCGACTACCAAACTTTCTCCTAGAGAACTCTGAAGGATTGAGAACTTTAGGTTTGGTTGTGTTGAAGGTTTATCAAAGAACGATTCTCACCATTAACAAATAAGACAAGAAGATGAAGAAGCCTTCAATGGTGGAATCAAATAAGGTTGAAAGCTTTGAGAGATTTTGGCTCAAGGAATTTGTGTTTCAACACTGTGGATGGTGGCTACATGTTCTATATATAGGTATGGTGAAAAGCTAGGGTTTTTCAAAGGCAAAAGGCTGAAAAACGCGTTCAGATGCGACTGGCGTTCGAACGCTTACTCAAACATTGCACGAACGCGTGCCTACTGGAAAGACTCGTTCGAACGCCACTCGAACGCACCACGAACGACTGCCCTCTGGAATGTCCCCGTTCGAACGCACCAAGAACGTGACTCGAACGTTTGCTCTCTGGAATGATCTCATTCGAACCCAACAACGAACGCGACACAAACTCCTTTCGTTCGAACGCTGAAGCAAACGCGCCACTAAAGAAATTGCTCCATCTCTGCCAAAAACCAGTCCAATTGCACCAAATTCTTCAAGACTTGTTACAACTCAATTAAACTTGTTTTGTTACTAATATTGCAAATAAAAATAGAACCAACAATCTCCCCATTTGGCATTCCGTGACAAAACACTACCTAATACAAAGACTCGATCTAATACATAACAAAGTAGTCTTGAAAAATAATGTCACCTCAGCAACAAACCTGCTTACCTGAAACATCCACAAACAATAATATATCGTGAAAAGCAGTGGAATTATCAAGTATAACAGAAAAACATGTATAAAACTCATGCATGTACAAATAGATATCCTTCTCCCCCTTAATCATAACTCTCCTTAAGACGGAGATATCAAAATGATATTTTACGGTACTACTCCCCCTTAAACTACTCTCCCTTTTTTTGTCACGTAATGACAAAGGATGAAGATACCAGGATAAACAACAGGAGAAAAAACACATGCGAGAGTATATGCAAACAAAACTTACTCCCCCTTACTAACAGGCCCACACAGTTAGCTTAAAATCATACGGGAAGTAAACACTCAAAGATGTGCGACACAAATGGTATGCAATAACATGGTGCACACACACAAGCACCTCATGAGGTAAAAAAAAGTTTTTTTTATCAAGAACTGACTGAAACAGCACTTCAAGCAAATACAATGATACCCAGTCAGTAATCAGCTGTTTATAACATGAAATAATATGCATCATTTTAAAATTGGCTAAATACAACACTTATGCATATGACATAAACACCAAAGCATAACAAGCACTTGCGTGAAAAATAAGTGCACAACGAATCAAGGCTTAATACCTTATTTTATGAGCTGGACACAGCCAAAGAAATTCATCTCTTAACAAACAAAGTCCACAAAAATAGATGTCCAAACCCAGCACCACTAGGACCTGAAAATAAGCAACATTGGTTGTGTGTTATGTTATCCCCATAAATATCATGAGCTCATAAATAAATACTCTTACGAGTGAAGGGTTTTTGCCCTTATCTTTTGAATTTGGCCTATTGGCTCTTTTGCACTTGAGTCTCATGTACATTTTTTTAATTTTTTTTTGCTTTTACAAGGGGATAGCAAGGTCATCTAGTCAAATGTCACACTATTTAGTGAACAAAGTATGGTAGAGGTTAGATTGCTAGTCCAAAAACTCATACATGCGACCAAGCCTTGACATAATAAAATCGTGTATGTGAGGTGCAAGCACAATATATACCAAGAGTTTTTATCACACACACATATGCATATAGAGCGTCAAGAAAAACAAAAATATATTATACATGCATAACCATATATCCTACATACCAGGATCACATGCACATGCTTTTCATGCTCAAACAAGCCCTAAATTATTTTTGGTCTTTTTCAATTTATATTTTTTTTTATTTTTCAGTTTTAACACGCATACAAAAAAATATAAAGACACACATGGCTTGTCAATATCCAATGGTACGTGGAGTTGTATCCCGAGTACAGATCATACTACCGTCCATTCGGAATCGGCTATGAAATTTATGTCCGGGTTTTCATCCTATATATCAGGGGACAAATAACAAAAACAAGACACACACACCCATATGCAGTGAAAAGAAAATAAACGTGCAAAAACATAAAACACACACACACACATGCAATGGGAAAAATAAATGCAACTTCTAAGAAGAGTTACACTGGAGTGCACTCCCATCATGCCTGTCAGGATCGAGGCATTCAGAAGTAGTTGGGAAGATATCTTGCTTCCTTACACAAATTTTCTTAGGAATCTCTTCCACTGAGAATTCCTAGTCAACACAGCAAGTTTCTCACTAAGGAATTGAGCTTGTTTGGTTAGTGTAGAAACTTGAGAAACTAGATTTGAAGTAGCAAATCTAGGTGACACACTCTTTGGCCTCTTCGCATGTTTGTGCAACATGAAACACTTAGGCCTAATATGTTTTACCTTGCCACAGTGATGGCACACAGGCAAAAATCTCGGATGAAAGCGAGGTTTACCCACAACACCTCTAGATTGAGGTTGGGGAACGAGACGAGGAACAAATGGAGGAATAACATGACTGCACTCAACAGGTTTCTTGCCTAAGTCATGTTTATGAGGGTACTACTCTAGAAGATGATGCCTTATTGCAATTAGGCTCAACACTAATTCCTAGCATTCGGTCTAGTTTCCTATTCCCACTGAAAGATGCAGACAACTGGGTTATAACATCTTCAAGTTCGATCTCTAAAGTGTGGACCTTATCAACTAGGCTTATATTCCTCTCCTCTAGGTCATCTACCATCAATAGGTTTTGCTCAAATTTGGCTTGAGCTTCATTCTTTTCTAGCTCAACTAGTTTCAACATCTTATTGACCTCTATATTAGTCTTCTTAATAGCTAAACTCTCATTTAACAGTTCAATATAAGCTACCTGAAGACTTTCTTCATCAACAGACTCATCGAGAGAGACTTCTGAATCAGCATCATTAACATCATTATCTCTCTCATCAGACACACTAGCATTAAAGGCCATAAAATTGCTTTTATTCTTATGAGACTCATCAGAAGTATACCCACCTTCTGAATCACTATGAGAGGCTGACATGGCTTGTTTACCTTTAGCCTTAAGGTAGGTAGGGCACTCAGATCGAATATGCACATAGCCTTCACATTCATGGCACTGGACACATCGGGGTCTACTACCATTATCCTCTCTGGACTCTCTTCTGCTATGCCTACTCTCTCTAGGTTCATCTTCCATATCCCTACTACTGCTATGACCATTCTTCTTCAGCTTAAGAAATTTCTTAAACCTCTTAGCAAACATAGACAAATCATTATCCGTAAGAGTATTATCATAATCACTAGACGGACCATGAGCAACTTCCTTCGCGATCTTCATTGTTATAGTTTTTGACTTTTTATAACCAAGAAGTTTCTTCTAATAAACTTGCAGTTTTCCTACGAGGTCATCTAATTTAAGTTTATCGAGGTCATTGCTTTCCTCGATGGCGATAATCTTGGGTAGGAACTTCTCAGGCAGGGATCTAAGGATTTTCCGAACAATCTTACTGGTAGGGATAGTCTCACCTAGGTTAAAACTAGAGTTAACGATATCGTTAATCTCTACATAAAACTCATCGAAGGTCTCATCATCTTTCATGTTAGCGACCTCAAACCTAGTAGCAAGATCCTGAAATCTATTATTTTTAATAGACAGTGTGCCCTCATGCACAGTCTGTAGGATGTCCCAAGCATCTTTAGTTATCTCACACATTGAGATTCTCCTAAACTCAGCAAAATAAACAGCACCATGTATGGAATTAACTGCCTTGTTGTTCCTATTGCTAGCATCAAATTCGTCTTTGGTCCAGGTCAATTTGTCTTTAAGGGAAGAAACCCCATCAACTATAACTACAGGAGGTTTCCACTCGTATTCTACTGTCATCAAGACTCTCTCATCTAAGGACTTAAGTAACGCTCTCATGCGAACCTTCCAATGTAAATATTTTGTGTCATCATAAAATGACGGACAATTTAAGGGTTGACTACGTTCCATAGCTAACGGGTCAAGAATCGAGTTCAGACTCTGATACCAATTGAAAGTTCGTGATTGTCCTAAGGTTCTGACCCTATGCGGAATTAAACACAATAAACAAGACAAGTCCCGATTACTGTAACTATGGAATTTTAACAGGCAATTACAATGTCAACCAACAACAATAAAATCCACAATATCAAAAAGTAAAATATAAATTGCGGAAAATAAAACAACCACACAAAATCAACACAATAATTTTGGTGACGAAGTGGAAAACTCGTGCGAGTAAAAATCACTCCGGGTATATCGGCTACCAGCCCAATCCACTATATAGAGAAAAACTTACAGTGATGGTCAATACCTATGGTGGAAACTCCACCGACTCAAGTACCTCTAGACTGCAAGAACTCAAAGAACTCCTTAAGCCCGTATCCCAAGGTTTTCTTCAGAACCTCTGAAGTCTCTGAGTGAATCAAATCCTTATGCACGCTGGAACTCCGACTACCAAACTTCCTCCTAGAGAACTCTGAAGGATTGAGAACTTTGGGTTTGGTTGTGTTGAAGGTTTATCAAAGAACAATTATCACCATTAACAAAGAAGACAAGAAGATGAAGAAGTCTTCAATTGTGGAATCAAATAAGGTTGAAAGCTTTGAGAGATTTTGGCTCAAGGAATTTGTGTTTCAACACTGGGGATGGTGGCTACATGTTTTATATATAGGTAGGGTGAAAATCTAGGGTTTTTCAAAGGCAAAAGGCTGAAAAACGCGTTTAGATGCGACTGGCGTTCGAACGCTTACTCAAACGTTGCACGAACACGTGCCTACTGGAAAGACTCGTTCGAATGCACCACGAATGGATACTCTCTGGAATGTCCCCGTTCGAACGCACCAAGAACGTGACTCGAACGTTTGCTCTCTGGAATGATCTCGTTCGAACCCAACAACGAACGCGACACAAACGTCTTTCGTTCAAATGCTGAAGCGAACGCGCCACTAACGAAATTGCTCCAGCTCTGCCAAAAACCAGTCCAATTGCACCAAATTCTTCAAGACTTGTTACAACTCAATTGAACTTGTTTTGTTACGGATATTGCCATTAAAAATTGAACTAACAGTTAATAAATAAAAATTTATATATAATTGAATCTTAATCATAAATAATCAGCCTGGATCCAAATTTAAATTTTAAACTTTCAAATTCTTTACACATTCACAGTCCTAGCCTGTAGACATATCCGATTTTATTTATTTTTTTAATCTTTTGTTTTCACAACAAGAGACGAACCTAATGAGTCATTTATTTAGCATACATCGAATGCAATTGCAAATCAAACCTACAACAATCCGTTGGAATCGTTTTAAATGCTCTCTCTAGTTTATATATATACGCAGAGAACTAATCCTATATGTTTGTTAATTTTGGGGGTGTGTGTGTGTGTTGGTTTGGTTATTGTCAGACGTTGACGTATCGGGAATCGATCTGTCTGGTTAGATCGTGGGGTTCAACCTTTCCCGGAAAGGTCGCGGTAGGTTGAGGGAGCAGCGCCCTTCGTGGGGGCTAGGGGGCAATGCCCCCAAAATAAAAAACGAAATTCAAAGGCAAAGTTAACCGAAATAATTGATTTTATGTGTTCTGTAATGAAAAAGACACGATGTCTTACATTGTCGTGATAATGAAAGGCTGAGAAATAAAGTTGTATTTTGGCTCATATTGTCGCGACAATAGTTACTCATTGGCGCGACAATGAGACGCTGATACAAAAGGATTATCGGACTTATATTGTCGCGCCAATGAATAGTCATTGTCGCAACAATATGAAGCTTGCGCCGATTGTTGGGACAATGGCTTGTCATTGGCGCGATAATGAGACGCTGGTTCATAAAAGCATAATTAAAAAGTATGTATTTTATAGGTAAATCTTGGTTGCCTATAAATATAGTATGAAAATGATTGATTATATATAACATTTTTCACATATAGAGATCTCAAGTAGTGATCCAACAATATTGTGTTGTATCTCTAAATTTTATTATATTCTAGAGTGTACTTGTCCTATAACCATTACAACACATATTATAGGCAAATTATTTTAAGAAAGTGTCCTACGTACCTCAAAAACTAGATTCTCCACAGTAAGTTCCCCAATAATATACACATATCAAAAGAAAAGAAAATTGCATTATATCTTGATTGTATTGGAGTTTCGTTTTTGGTCTAAGAATGGTTGGTATAAAAACAGTTATATATATATATATATATATATATATATATATATATATATATGAGTTATGCTAATGAGTGTCATTAGGATATTCGTTAAGAAATCATTTAAGAAAAATTTTGACATCATTTTTATGGGAAATGTAAAAAACTGTCAAATTATTAATAACTTTTTCTTTTTCCCATCAAAATTTTTCTTAAATGGATTCTTTTTCCCATCAAAATCATTAATAATTAGCATTTATATATATAAAAAGCAAAATTGTAAATGAACCAAGGAAATAAATAATATTGGGGCAGTGTTGTATTGAAGAGACAATAAAAGCAGAGTAGTGGCCAGTTGGTGAGGGTGAAAGATAAGTGGGGCCCAGCCCTCATGGAACCCTGATTGTCGGTGAACCAGCCAACATGGCACGCGTTGGTCCAAGCACCCTCCTAATGTGCAGATTCATTTTGATTTTATAAATCTCAAACTGAACGGTTCATGTTTTTAAAACTAAAATTTGAAATTCATGATTAAAAACATCCCAAAATCCATGCATAATTTTTTTTTTATTTTATTTTTTTAGATGAAAAATCATCATAAATTCCGATCAAAATATTTATTCAGAATCGAGATTTGAGATTTTCTATAAGACTGAGTTGAGTTTATAATTTAGGGATATAATTTTTGTATGATTATGTTACATATTAAATTAATTTGATTTGAGGAAGCATAGATCTCCAAGAGATAATATTGGCACTTTTGGGGACCAATAGGTAGGGATGTTCGCGGTGCGATTCAGGTTGTTTTTTACGTTTTATACCTCAAACTGTGCGGATTGGCAGTTTGGGAATTTAGAAACCGAAACCGCAAATTTGATAAGGAAAACTGCAACGGTTCGGTTCAGCGGTTTGGGCAGTTCGGGTCGGCGATTTGAATTATAAATTTCTTAAAGAAAATTTTATGTTTTTTCACATAATATTAAAGAGAACAAATACCTAATTTTTATTAATATTATCATATTGTCATATCATCATTGAATATCTTAAATTTAATGGTTAAAGAAGAAGAAAAGCATAAAATAATGTTTAATTTGAACGTAGGTCGACGGTTTAGGCGGTTCGGGTAAAAAACGCATACCGACCTAAAATTTACGGTTCGGTTCAGGCCAAATCGAAATCATTTTCAATATTTTTCAAAACCGCGCAGTTCGGTTCGGATTGGTGCAATTCGGGTCGGGTTGCGGTTCGAACCGAAACAGTGAACACCCCTACCAACATGCATCATCTTTCAATACAATTGATCTACAATTGACCCGGGACGCTAATGTTAGTTTAAAGGGAAAATGAGCGAAATCCTAAGTAAGTGAAACTTTACTCTTATTTTATAACTAAACGAAATCTTTTTGTAGTGATTTTTTTATTTATTAATTTGACTATTTAAATTTAAATTAAAAATTATTTAAAGAATAAATATTGTTTGTATTTATTAATTTGATATTTTATCTCTTTATTTGTGATAATTTTTTAAATAATAACAAATATCATTACAAAAAATAAGGTCTTTAGCGTCGAAAAATATGGACGCTAAAGTACAAATTTTGACGCTAAACGCTAAAGATTATTAGCGTCAAAAAATTTCGACACTAAAACATGGACGAGAAAAGACAATTAGCGTCGAAATAAAAAATTTCGACGCTAAAGTAAAATATTTTGCATCAAAAATATTTCGACGCCAAATTATAATTTTCGACGCTAAAGCACGTATTTGGCGAGAAATATTTTCGACGCCAAAGGGTTGACCTTTATCGTCGAATATTTCGACGCTAAAGGTGATATAATATTTAAAAATATATATTATTTTATTACCTTTAGAGTCGAATACGCTAAAGGGTATAAGAAAATTATTATTACAAATTAATTTCAAACTAATTTCATAACAAAAGTAATTAAATTTGTTATAAAAAATTATTACGAAATTGTTATTAAAAAATTATAATAATGATATTTTTATTGATATAAAAATAAAATTACAAAATTTATCATAAAAAAATATAAAATGATAAATAAAATGATAAAATATAATTTTCTATATATTTTCTCCATCTTCACTTTCATATTTTTCATCTTCACTTTCATTTATTTTTTATTTTTTTCACTATCTTCATTTTCACAATTTCTTCATCTTCATATTCTCATATAAAAAATAAAATAAAATTAGATGTTAATATAAAATACAAAAAATCAAACACACTGTGGAAAAAAAAAATTTAGAGAGGAAATATGAGTATAAGAGAAAGAAAGTGAGAATAAGAGAAATGAAAGAGTAAATAAATTTATAGGGAAAAAATAACATTTAGCGACAAAATAGGCTTTCGTTGCTAAATGTCCTCAAATAGAGTGAATTATTTCCGTCAAAATTTTGATCTTTAGCGTTGAAATTTTTGACTTTTAACATCGAAAATTCATCGCTAAATGTCAAAAATTTAAATTTAATTGTATTATGGGGATAAATTTAAATTTTAGAAAGCGGGAATTTGAAAATTTTAAATTTATCTTTTAGCGTCGAAATATTTGACTTTTAGCGTCGAAAATTCGTCGATAAATATCAAAAATTTAAATATAATTTTATTAGATGATAAATTGAAACTTTATAAGGGGAATTCGAAAAATTTAAAATTAACCTTTAGTGTCGAATTTAAATTTTGACGCTAAAAGATAATTCTTTAACGTCGAATTTATAATTCGACGCTAAAAGGTCCACATTTTAATGTTGCATTTCTATTTCGACGCTAAAAGGTAACATAAGTATCGTTTATCACGAAAAATTTAAATTCGTTCTCTTTTCCACTTATAATTTGAAAAATTAAGGGAAAATTAAATTTGGCCAACCATGTTAGACTTTATAATTGCAACCGGTTTGGGCAATTATTGTCTGTCATCCTATAAACAAGGAAAATGGAAATATTGATCTTAAGTCATAATCAATTAATTTTCATGAATATCAAAAAAAGATTGAATCTAGATCCAATCGAGATGAGTTAGGAATGGTAATTGGGACGTTCTATTTCGATTTTGATTCATGAAGGGAAAATTATCTCAAATTCTAACTAATTTTGAATCGGGACGAAAATTATCTTGAATCTCAAACTGAATGATTCAGGTTTTTTAAAGCTAAAATTTTGGGAATCATGTAAAAAAAATCTCAAATCCCGACCTCGTTTTTTTTTTTTGACGAAAAAATCATCATAAATTCTGATCGAAATATTTATTCATAATCAAGATTTGAGATTTTCTATAAGACTGAGTTGAGTTTATGGTTTAGGGATATAATTTTTGTATGATTATGTTACTAGATACTTAAATTGGTTTAATTTGAGGAAGCATAGATCTCCAAAAGATAATATTGGCACTTTTGGGAACCAATAGGCAACATCATTCAATACAACTGATCAACCTTTGACATCGGATGTTATTGCTAGTTTAACTAATAGCTTACAAATAAAACTTGGACATAAAGATTATGATATAACTAATTTGGAGCTCGTATGATGTGAGGATTAATTTTGATTTTATATTTGATTAATCTCTATTTAGTATTATTTTATTAATAGGTATAATATCTTAATATCATGGTTGTTACATAACATTCTGTTGTTTAGTATACCAAATAACTTTTCAGGGGAAATGTCAATCAGATGGGTATGTATTATCTCATCCTATAAATAAGGAAAATATAAATATTGATCCTAAGTCCCAACTCAATTGATTTTCATGAATATAAAAGTAAGATTGAATCTAGATCGGATCAGGGTGAGCCAGGGATGATAAATGGGACATCTTGTTCTTGTTTCGTCTTGTTTTGATTTTGATTCGAAATGAAAAAATCATCTCGAATCTCTATTATTTTTTGAATCGGGAAGAAAAATCGTCATAAATCTCAAACTGAATAGTTCATGATTTTTAAACTAAAATTTGAGATTCATGATTAAAAAAAATCCTAAAATCCATGCATAAACATTTTTTATTTATGACGAAAAATCATCTTAAATTATGGTTAAAATTTTTATTTGGAATCGAAATTCAAGATTTTTTACGATATGTGTTGAGTTTATGTTTTAAGGATAAATTTTGTATGATTATGTTACATACTTAAATTGATTTGATTTGAGGAATCAAAGATCTCCCAGAGATAATATTGGCACTTTTGGGGACCAACAGGTTGGGATGTTCGCGGTGCGATTCATGTCAGTTTTTCGTTTTACACATTAAACCGTGCAGGTTAGTGGTTTGAGAAATTAAAAACTGAAATCAAAATTTTGATAAGGAAAACTACGACAGTTCGGGTCGGTAGTTCATCGGTTCGGGCAGTTCGGATCGGCGATTTGAATTAGAAATTTTTAAAAGAAAATTTTGTGTGTTTTCACATATAATTGAAGAAAACAAATACCTAATTTTTATTAATATTGTTATATTGTCATATGATCATTGAATATTTTAAATTTCATGGTTAAAAAAGAAAAAAAAGTATAAAATAATGTATAATTTGAACGTGTGTTGACGGTTTAGGCGGTTCGGATCGCGATTCAGGTCAAAATTTGCAATTTGGGCGGTTCAGGTCAAAATCGCGCACCGACCCAAAATTTACAGTTCGGTTCAGGCCAAATCGAAATTATTTTCAATATTTTTCAAAATCGTACGATTCTGCTCGGGTCGGTACAATTTAGGTCAGGTTACAATTTGAACCGAAACTGTGAACACCCCTACCAACATGCATCATCTTTCAATATAATCGATCCACACTAGACACCAGACGTTAATGTTAGTTTAAAGGGAAAATGAGCGAAATCGTAGGTAAGTGAAACTTCATTCTTATTTTAAAACTAAACGAAATCTTTTTTGTAGTGATTTTTTTATTTATTAATTTGACTATTAAATTTAAATTAATAAATATTTAAAGAATAAATATTGTTTGTATTTATTAATTTGATATTTTATCTCTTTATATGTGACAATTGTTTAAATAATAACAAATATATTTATAATATAAATGTGATTTTGCTTAATTTTACTAAATATCAGACGTTTTGTTATTTTTCCTCTAGTTTAAATACGAGAAATTATCATTTTTTGATATGATAAATAATGTAAGTATCGTTTACCACGAAAACTTTAAATTCATTCTCTTTTCCATTTGTAATTTGAAAATTGACCACTTTTCCATCTGATAAAATGAAAAAAAATGTACAAATTTTAATTTAATTAAGGGAAAATTATTCTGTTTTCCACCCCATAAAAAATGAAAAAGTGAATACATTTTGGAATTTTTGATTAAAAAAAAATGATGATTTCAAAAAATTTCATGAAAGACGATACTTACGTTATATATCAGGTAGAAAAATGGTTCTCTCAAAGAAATAAGTAAAAAAAAAAATGGTAATTTTCCTTTAAATATTAGCTTACAAATAAAACTTGGACCTAAAAGATTATAATATAATTAATTAGACTCCAGAATTAAGATCATGTAACTAACAACCACTTACTAGCTGAAAACACCAAAAATAATGAAAATAAATTAAAAATAAATCAAAATAAAAATATCTAGAAAATATTATGTATGTATGATCGGACTAATTAAATTATTTCTCAATTTTCGTCTAATCCAAAATTGGCAAGATGATTGATAAGATTCATCATGTGACATGACAATCATGAATGATCGACACTATTAATTATGTTTCATTACTCTTATCTTAAAGACACATATAATTTATTATAGGGTGATGTTCATGAATATCCTTCAGACATTTATTATGAATTTATTTTTAAAAAAAAATTGACATCATTTTTTTGGGAAATGAAAAAATTGTTAAAATATTAATTATTTTTTTATCAAAATTTTCTTAAAATATATTCTTAATGAATGACCTTAGGATACTCGTTAGCATTTTTCATTAATTTAAGTTACAGAAATGTTAGATCATATTCAGTTATCCTTCTCATCTTAATACTCCATATTATATTTCTTGTTTTCATTCGTCTTTATCTTCTTCAATCTTCTACAATTGAATGGAGAAAATATTATATATCTTAGAGTAAAAATGTTGACAATTATGTTTTCATTTTTTTCAAAACATGAATCTATAATTTTTAATAATATTACGATGCTACAAAATGACTTTTACTTATGAAAATATTGTTTATTCATCAAATTCATCGCCAATACTAATTTTAGCAGAATTTTAAATATGGAATCTCTTGTACCACTCTAAAATATTTTTTCGAACACAAGTTCAACTAACTGTCAAATAAATAAATAAATGATAGTTATATTTAATATAACTCTATATATTATATCTTTATTAATTGGTAGTATCACATCACCGATAATACAAATAAATGAGCTTGTTATAAAAAAATGCATGCATATTATGTTTGGCTATGTAAATGGCAAAATCCGGTACTGAGAATCAACAAACAAATGGAAAAATAAAAAAAGGGTGTTGCCTCAAAGTTGAGGAACAGTCCATGTACACAAGTTGATAAATAATGTTCCATCATCCATCCACCTTTTCACCCACCACAAAATGGATCTCAGATTCTGCAACTATGAAGCTACCTTAGTAACTTATATTACCCCTATGACTTTCTAAAATATGTAGTCCATATTGATAAAATAAATAAATAAATATATATATATATATATATTTAATTTTCTTATTATAATGTATAATAATTTTTAAAAAAATTTTATGATACCTAATTTTAACTCAAATTTAGGAATCCTAACCTACAGCTTTTGCCTTAAATTATTACTTACTATCATTGTGAATTTGGACCCATTGTGTATCATTTTAATTAATGCCCATCTTCTTATGTATAAAATAATCTCAAATTCTAATGTTGTTGTGCATTTTTTTAGTCCGTTAATGCAATTTAATAGTGGTTAATATTCTTCTATATTACAATATAACAACAATAAATTGATAATCTCGATTAAATAATTGTTTCTATCTGTCCCAACTTGAGACTAATTTGTTAAATTATTAATTTGATAAATTTATAAAATAATACCTTATAAAAAAAATAATTGGACCTACATTTAAAATTATTATAAAATACAAATAATGAAAGGCCCCAGTTTTTTGCATATGCTTTTAAGCAATAATTAATTATACTGAGAGTTAAAGTTTTTTTTTTTTTTTTTTTTTGAAAGAAAAACCCATAAAATATTAATTTAAATCTCCTAATGTCCAAGAATATGACCAAAAAGCTATTAGAGCTGCTCCCATTACAAATTACAATTTCCAAAAGATGAAAAAGCCAGAGTTAAACAGTGATATTTCTTTCATCAAATAATTATTATATTGTTTGAGATGTTATTTCTCGGACCAAATAATTATTATATATGTTATAATGAAAATTAAAATATATTTGAACACATTTCACGTCTAATTACTATAATTCATTAATTCTTTTTGAAAAAAAATATAAATAAATGTTATTTTTTTTATAATTGAAATAATTGTTATAAATATTTATAAATAATATTATAAAGGAAATATTTATAACTAAAACTTTTTGAAATAAATATTGTTGATGGTTGATTTTCATCCCAGTGGCAGTTTCGAGATAACTCTCCCAAGACAATTCTCCTTCAACCTTGAATTTGTTTGGTTATGGGAGGACCAAAAGCAAATGTAACGAAAGACAAAATAAACACAAAAATCGACGAAGAGTGTTTAACGTGGTTCGACCCCCGGGGGGTGGGGGTGGGTTGTTTTTATTACCAAACCGAGCTCGACCGACCTATTTAGGGACAAGTCTAAAAGAAAATCGAGCTGATTGTTCTCTTTTTAATCTTTTACAAGTAACGTTGGAATGAAAAAAGTTTCTAACCCTTACAAATGAGATCTTCCCCCTTTATATACTAAAGAAAATAAAACAATGTTCCCTTATCTTTATGACGTCAACACTGTAGGTTCCCGTCGATTTGACATGTTTTCTTCCAAACTGTCTCGCCGAAAGCAAAACATACCCTCGAATTTCTTGTCACATCACGCTGTAAAAGTAAACTGTCATATTTTATCATTAATGATGACAACATGTAAGATCTCTAGTACAAAAGTAGATTTCAGAAGGAAAAACTCAAACTATCCTGGTCACTCATCGGTCTTAGAGAGGTCGGTCTGGTGACCTGCCGAGCTTCCCAATCTACTCATGTCCCGACCCTGAATATCCGAGCCATCCACCGTGGTACAAGAAGCGAAACATAGCTGAACCGAGCTACCAGAATAATGTGGTCGGCCTCGACTCCGAAGAGCACGGTCTTCGATGTTCAAATCGCATCATATCCCATGGTCGGCCAGATCTAGGAAATTGTGTCCGAACTCCATATCCGGTCGAGAAACATCCAATACCCTCTGAATATATGACCCTCCAAAAGGAAAAATATCTCTATGTCCTTGCCGAACTATTCAAATTCCTTAATCAAAGAAATCATCATCAACAAATATTATAAAACAAAAAACAAAAAAAAATTATAAAAGAAGAAAATAAATTTATTTAAAATACTAAAAAACAATTAATAATTAATATAAAACTTTAACACGGGTAGTATTGGAATTTTGTTTATTTTCATAAGGAGAAACATTTGGATTATTGGCATTTAATTTCCTTCCACATTGGTATAACAAAATAATGAAAATAGGGAAGGAGCGGATTATAATGTCCCATATCACTAATAAGAATTATAATATTCCATATTGTTAGCGAAAAAAATACATGAACTAGTTTATAAACCTTGATTTCTCAAAATTTAGTAGACTCATTTTGAGTTAGAAAGTTTAATGATAAAATTATGATTTAGTGTGTGTCTAGAGCGGACCATATATCCATCCATCGATCGTTGAGTACTTATTGAATAAGATATTTAAGTATATTAATTCAACATCTCAATAACAAAGTGGGGACGGGATTAATTCTAACAAGATATTCAAGTATATTAATTCAATAACAAAACAAACCGTACCTATTCGATGGTTTAATACGAGCTTATTTCTAACAAGATAGGATAAGTATATTTATTCGACAATACTCAAATAAATTATTGCAATCTAAATTATAGCACAATCAATCAATCATTTCAAATGCCACTTGAATGTGTAGTCTAGTGTAGATCATGCCACGGTTCCGATTCGGAATCGAAATCGAACCGGTAAGAACAGGTCGGTTTCGATTTCAACCGGTTCTGAAATTGAAATCGGATTTTTTCGATTTGGTTAGGGTCTACCCTAACCGAACCAAAAAGAATCGGACGGTTCCACGGTTCCAACCGTAACCGTAGCTGTTGGATCCAAACACTTTAGAAGCAACAACATGTATAGATGATTGGACCCGAGCTGATATGAGGTAACAAGAAGATGCCCCCGATGACTTTAAAGATTTGTTCGACAATGCATCTGGAAGTGCAAGCGGAACGGAGCTGAATGATCAATAACAGACACAAATAATGTATTACAACTTATTTGGTTACTGTGTTCTTACAATGGACTTTGAACAAACAGTAAGCTGAATTGAAATGATACAATTAACGAAAGTGCTACAACAAATAGAATAACAACAGTACAAGTACAGGCAGAGAACGAGAACTAAATAAAACAGTCGACAGTAAAAGACCAGCACGAAAGCAGCGCGAACTGAGAGAATTCCGAGGCTTGTTGATGCGGAAACAATCTCCTTAAAACAAATTCGTCCCCTACCGATTGGTGCAGTAGAACGCGAGACGTCTGTTTCCCAGGATGCAACGGAAAATAGACGAAATTGGGCACCACCAAATTCGACTGCAACGAACAACTGAAGTGTTTGAACTCTCCTAACAAGAAATTGTTTTTCTGTATTCAACTAAAGAAAACGAAAATACACTTCTCCAATTTTAAAGAAATTAACATGCCAATAAATCACATGAGTGGAGACCTTCTATTGCTTGTAACCACCAAGTTGATTAATGTCATTAATTCAACTGTTATGGAACTTTAAAAGGCTTGAAAATTAAAGAGACATGCAAAAATTGGCTGGGCCAGGCCCGCACAATTTGGTCCGGCATTCGTGTACGCAGGATACGCGGGTGCACACGAGCCAAACTTGATTCAGATTTGATTTGCACCCCCCCCCCCCCGCGCACGTAGAGAGAGCTTCTATCCTTACAACTCTTACACATCTACATACGAGCAATCATATATAAGCATAATATTCCCTCTATAGCTTTCCCATATGGGACAAGCTTACTTTTCTTTATTTTCTAACACCAATGGGTGAACTTTGAGCAACAATTTCTCATTCACCCAAGCACCATTTTAAGCATATGAATATACCATTTCGAACTACTCACGGAGGAGTATCCGAATCATTCAATAACACCACTAACACGAAGTGGACCATGCTTGAAATGTGCCTCAAAATGCTTATTCATAAAAATAATTTTATTCGACGTTTTTCGCCAATTTCATTCAGTGGGGATTGTTGGAAAATGCTTATTCATAAGCATTTTCCAAAAATCCCCCACATGAATGAAATTGGCGAAAAACGTCGAATAAAATTATTTTATAAAACATTTTATTTTGACCTATAAGAGTTCAACGGTTCAACACCTGCATAGGATAGGTAGGCCTCAGCCTTTGAACCTTCCCTTGTGAAAATATATCTCATTTACTGGCTGACAGTGGACGCGATGTCATTGAACTGTACTGCCGTTCATGTAATGGAGAACATATATCACACAGATATTTTACCTAACACATCTGAGTTCTCATTGTTATGCTCATTTTGACCATGAACATCAACCTGGTTCTGCAAGAGTTTCTAAGAATTGTGCCCCGTACAATTCCCTTTGAAGCGGCCCCACTTCTCTCTCACATAGGTGATTTCTTATTTAAGAGCATCTCGTAATACTCTGCTCGGATTCCCGACGCATAAGAATCATTAAAAGCCTTTGCTTAACCTCAATTCATACGAGCATCACTATTTCATTTCACCATAGGAATGGACTTGAGGGTAAACCCCCCCCACAGTGAACCAATTATGTCTTTTACGAGTAGGTTTTCCCATTGAACCTAGATCTTGGGATCTCCAGTCAAAAAGGTTGGGTTTTCCTTCGTAATAAACATTTATCTAATGGGGTTTAGTCCCATTCCCCTCGATGATTTCACAACCAACTCTCTATTTAACCATTTGGTTAGCGGATCCGCAATGTTATCCTTTGACTTTACATAGTCAATCGAAATAACTCCAGTAGAGAGTAACTGTCTAACGGTATTGTGTCTACGACGAATATGTCTAGACTTACCATTATATATATTGTTATGTGCCCTTTCAATTTCAGATTGACTATCGCAATGAATGCAAATTGCTGGCACTGGCTTAGGCCAACTTGGAATATCCTCTAGAAAATTTCAAAGCCATTCTGCTTCTTCAGCACACTTGTCTAATGCAATGAATTCTGATTCCATTATAGATCTGGCTATCACAGTCTGTTTGGAGGATTTCCATGATATAGCTGCACCTGCTAGTGTAAATACATAGCCACTGGTAAACTTTGAGTCTTTCATGTCAGATATCCAATTAGCATCACTGTATCCTTCGACTACAGCTGGATATCTATGATAGTGCAACCCATAATTACGAGTAAAAAGTAAGTACCTAAGTACTCTCACTATTGCTTCCAGTGATCAACCCCTGGATTACTCGTATATCTGCTGAGCTTGTTTATTGTACAGGCTATATCAGGCCTTGTACAACTCGATAGATACATCAAACTCCCGACCACTCTAGAGTATTCTACTTGAGATATACCATGTCCCCTATTCTTTGATAGGTGTAGACTCACATCTAAAGGAGTTCTAGCCACAGCAGAATCATCATTGTTAAATTTACCAAGAATCTTGTCCACATAGTGCGACTGATCAAGAATAAGTCCATCAGGACTTCTCGAGATCTTTATCCCAGAATGACATCTGCTAAACCCATGTCTTTCATGTCAAACTTGGATTTCAGCATATTCTTGGTAGATTTCACCATTTTAACATTACTCCCGATAATCAATATGTCATCAACGTAGAGAGACACAAAATGACATAGCCAACTTCTGTCTCTCTGACATAAATGCATTTATCACACTCATTGATTTTGAAACCATTTGCTAACATGGTGTCATCAAACTTTTTATGCCACTGTTTCGGAGCTTGTTTTAATCCATACAAGGATTTAACCAACTTACAGACTTTCTTTTCTTGTCCTGGAGCTATAAAGCCTTCAGGTTGTTCCATGTAAATTTCTTCATCTAAATCTCCATTTAGAAAGGCTGTTTTCACATCCATCTGATGTACCTCAAGATTGCGCAAAGCTGCAATCGCTATTATCATCCTTATGGAATTAATTCTCGTTATAGGAGAATAAGTATCAAAGTAATCAAGACCTTCACGTTGTCTGTAACCTTTAATTACAAGTCTTGCTTTGTACTTGTCAATTGATCCATCTGCCTTTATTTTCTTTTTGAAAATCCACTTGGACCCTAACGGTTTACATCCAGGAGGAAGATCCACTAACTCCCAGGTGTGATTTTGTAAGATGGATTCAATTTCACTATTGATGGCATCTTTCCACAAAGCACCATCAGCTGACCTTACAGCTTCGTTATAGCTTTGAGGATCATTTTCTAGCAAAAATGTCAGAAAATCTGGACCAAATGATTTTTCAGTTCTAGCTCTTTTGCTACGTCTTGGTTCAAGTTCAACAACTTGTTGATCCTCTGGAACATTTATTTGTTCTCGGTCTTGACTATCTTCAATTATAGTCTCATGTGTCCGTTTGTGCACATTTGAATTCGAATTAGTTTTACAAGGAAAAACATATTCAAAAAAGGATGCATTTCTCGACTCCATTATCATATTCTTGTGAATATCTGGTATATTAGACTCATGCACAAGAAATCGATAAGCATTACTGTTATGTGCATATCCTATGAAAATGCAATCAACAGTTTTTGGTCCTATCTTCACCTTTTTAGGTGGAGGAATAACTACCTTGGCAAGACACCCCCACACTCGAAGAAATTTATAGGAAGGTATTATTTCTTTCCACATTTCATAATGAGTTTTTCCTGATTTCTTCCGTGGTACCTTATTTAAAAGGTAATTAGCTGATAAAACAGATTCTCCCCACATATTCTGAGGTAAGCCAGAGCTGATTAACATAGCGTTCATCATCTCTTTCAAGGTACGATTCTTACGTTCTGCAATCCCATTGGATTGAGGTGAATAAGGATCTGTGGTTTGATGTATGATTCCATTTTGTTCACAAAGTGATTCAAAAGGAAAAACATACTCACCACCACGATCACTTCTTAACTCCTTAATTCTTTTATTCAGTTGGTTCTCAACTTCATTCTTATAGAGAATAAATTTCTCTATAGCTTCGTTCTTACTTTTCATCAAATACACATAGCAAAATCTCGTGCAATCATCAATAAAGGTAATAAAATATTTATTACCACATCTTGATTGTATTGAATTAAAATCACATACATCGGTATGTATTAGATCAAGTGGTTCAGAGTTTCTTTCAATACTATGAAAAGATGATCTAGTCAGTTTTGCCTCAACACAAGTATCACACTTATGTTTGTTATCAATTTTAAAATTGGGAATGTGGTTCATGTTAATTAATTTCCGTAATGAATTAAAATTAACATGTCATAATCTACCATGCCATAGATTAGAGTACTCAACAATATAAGCAGAAGAACTAGCTTTATTGATATTCTTAGGTTTAACAACCATTACATTGAGCTTAAAGAGCTCATCAGTTACATACCCTTTTCCCACATACATCCATTTTTAGTTAAAACTACTTTATCAGACTCGAACACCATCCGGAATCCGTGCTTGTTCAGAAGTGATCCAGACACAAGATTCTTCCGTATTTCTGGTACATACAGAACGTTGTTCAAAGTCAACTCTTTCCTAGAGGTCATCTTCAGAATCACCTTGCCTTGACCTTCAATCTCAGATGTTGCTGAATTTCCCATGTATAATTTTTCCCCATTACCAGTAGGCTCAAATGAAGAAAACATGCTCTTGTCCGAGCACACATGTCGAGTGGCACCAGTGTCAATCCACCACTCTTGGGGTTAGAACCCACCAGATTCACCTCAGAAACCACAGCTGAAAGGTTAATGTCTGAAACATCTTGAGTCATATTTTCCATCACATTAGCCTCTTGATTCTTTTTCTTCTTCGGCAGTCTGCACTCAGAAGACTTGTGACCCATTTTGTCACAGTTGAAGCATCTTCCTTGAAATTTGGATTTCTTGGAAACTCCTCCTTTAGGGCCCATCTTGACCCTTTGTTCTTAGGGTTCTTGTTCTTATGGCCATGTTCAACAACATTTGCTTTGGCCTCATGAGTTATTCCTCTCTTGTCAGATACTCTGTAATCTTCCTCAATTCTAAGCTTAAGAACCAAGTCTTCAATGCTCATTTCTTTTCGCTTATGCTTTAAATAATTCTTGAAATCTTTCCAACCAGGTGGTAGTTTTTCAATTATCGAGGCTACTTGGAAGGTTTCACTTAAAACCATCCCCTCAGCATGAATTTCTGCTAGAATAATTTGCAATTCTTGTACTTGACTTAATACAGTTTTGGAATCAACCATCTTAAAATCTAGGAAACGGCCTACAACAAATTTCTTAGTACCGACATCCTTAGTTTTATATTTTCGGTCTAAAGATTCCCAAAGCCCTTTTGCTGTTTTCATCCCGGCATACACACTGTACAAGGAATCACTCAGCCCATTCAGCACATAATTCCTACATAGGAATTCAGAATGTTTCCAAGCATCGATCGCACTGATCACTTGGATATCAATCTCACCCTCCACGGGTTCAAGAGCATCTTCCTTTAGAAACCTCGCAAGGTTCAACGTGGTCAAGTAGAAAAACATTTTGTTGCCACCGTTTAAAATTCTGTCCACTGAATTTTTCTGGTTTTCTGCAGCAGGATTTACATGGCTCACATGTCCAACAGGTTGTCTAGCCACAGAGGCAGAGTAGTAACACCTTGGCTAGCCACAACGGCTGCCATATTAAGCCCAGAGGCTGAAGCAAGTTGGCCAGCCGAAGAGGCTGCCACTGCACTTTGGCCAGCCACGGGGGCCGCCACAATATTCTGGCCATCCGAAGAGGCTGCCATATTCGGATCTACTGTGTTTGGACTGTTTTCCATATCCACAGAGTCGAATTTGTTTTAAGACTATTACAACTTATTTGGTTACTGTGTTCTTACAATGAACTTTGAACAAACAGTAAGCTGAATTGAAATGATACAATTAACGAAAGTGCTACAACAAACAGAATAACAACAGTACAAGTACATGCAGAGAACGAGAACTAAATAAAACAGTCGACAGTAAAAGACCAGCACGAAAGCAGCGCGAACTGAGAGAATTCCGAGGCTTGTTGATGCGGCAACAATCTCCTTAAAACAAGTTCGTCCCCTACCGATTGGTGCAGTAGAACGCGAGACGTCTGTTTCCCAGGATGCAACGGAAAATAGACGAAATTGGGCACCACCAAATTCGACTGCAACGAACAACTGAAGTGTTTGAACTCTCCTAACAAGAAATTGTTTTTCTGTATTCAACTAAAGAAAACGAAAATACACTTCTCCAATTTTAAAGAAATTAACATGTCAATAAATCACATGAGTGGGAGACCTTCTATTGCTTGTAACCACCAAGTTGATTAATGTCATTAATTCAACTGTTATGGAACTTTAAAAGGCCTTGAAAAATTAAAGAGACATGCAAAAATTGGCTGGGCCAGGCCCGCACAATTTGGTCCGGCATTCGTGTACGCAGGATACGCGGGTGCACACTAGCCAAGCTTGATTCGGATTTGATTTGCACCCCCCCGCGCACGTAGAGAGAGCCTCTATCCTTACAACTCTCACCCATCTACATATGAGCAATCATATATAAGCATAATATTCCCTCTATACCTTTCCCATATGGGACAAGCTTACTTTTCTTTATTTTCCAACACCAATGGGTGAACTTTGAGCAACAATTTCTCATTCACCCAAGCACCATTTTAAGCATATGAATATACCATTTCAAACTACTCACGGAGGAGTATCCGAATCATTCAATAACAACCACTAACACGAAGTGGACCATGCTTGAAATTGTGCCTCAAAATGCTTATTCATAAGCATTTTCCAACATAATGATGATGAATAAATAAATATAATAGGGAACTATCTAAAAAATGTAATGAAATTACGTGAGATTTGATTCATCTCACCCCAAGATGATACGTAGGCAACTAAATTGTTAAAAATTTAAGTTTAAACTATTTTATTTTATTTTTAATTTAATATAATATAAATTCAAATTAATAATTTTAAATTAATAAATTTCAAATCATATTTTTATTTTCTATAAAATTTAAATTACTTAAAAAAATCGGAATTGAATCAGAACCGTCCGATCCGATTTTCGATTTCACTAATGTGGAGCCGGAAATATGACGGTTCAATTCTGGTTCGGAACTGAACCGAATCGATCATCAGGTTTCTAATGGTGGAATTTTGCTCTCACTAATAGCGAGTGCAAAGATTCATGTCTATTATGATTCATTCTTCATCTAAATATGATTGAAATTAATTTCTCTCCAATGTGGGAGTAGATTTCAGACTGTACTATATACATGCATGTATTTCAATTCCCATTAGATTTTAAGTTTGTAATACTTGTAGATGATTATAATATTAAGGAAAATTATTATTAGTCCATCCGAAATTTAGTTAATGTTAGAAAAATATCAAATTTTGATAAAATATTATCAGTGTATCCAAAGTTATTAAAAAATATCATTTATCATCCAAAATTTATTAACTTTTGTAAAGATTTTATCATATATCCACCCGAAATTTATTTGATTTTTGAAAAAAAAATACTAAGTTTTGGGTAGAAACTATTTAATTTTTGTTGGCAAAAGAAAAAGTGCCACCCTGGAGCGAAATCACCATAGAACGAAGGAATGAAGGACGAAGGCAAGAAGGGCGATGAAAGGAAGAGCGATCAGATTAGAGCGAAAAGAACCAAGGACGACCGAAGCATTAGAACGAGAACACGTAATGCAGTTGATCCCACGACTACAGCAGTTAAGTAGTTTTCCATCCACGATCAAGCAGTTGAGACGCACAGCTCAACGGTTGAAGACATGATCCAGCAGCTGCAAGGAGATACTGGAACTGCCCAAGCAATTTACAATCTTCACTATAAAAGCTCACTCGTACAGAGAGAAAAAGTCCCGATCAAATGAAGACTCAAACGAGCATTTTTCTTATCTTTTAGTTTTTATAACTTTTAATACTGTAATTTGTGTGCTTGCGCCCCTTGGAGACTTATTCACTTAATCAAACACCCCTTGCTGGGACTTTGTCTCAGGAGGTTTGAACCTTACACGTTTCTCTTTCTTCTTCGCGCACAAAAATCGCGCAAACAGTTTTTTGGCGACCACAGTGGGAGAATTGGTGTAAGAATAGGAGATGCCTCCGAAAAGAAACACTCTAACTGGCCCAGGTGCGGAGGAAGGAGGACTGGAGCAAACCAACCAGCCCCACGTTCCAGCCGTGGTAGGTCATTTCGAGGGTCTGGCAGAAGCTAGTCGATACGAACCGATGCGAGAATTCAGCCATAATGTAGTTCGTGCATTGTTCAGTGAATTCACACAGGATGTTGTTGAACAGGTTAGGCTGCAAAACGCTCATGTCATAGATAAATTTGTCTCGACTAGCAATTCACATTATGAAAATATGGCCAAACACTTGAGGTCGTTGAACGTAGTAATGGCCAAATGTGTAAATGGGGGGACAGCCCCGCTGTGGACTACGCCTTCCCTTGCACCAAGCAGTCAGGAGACTGGTCCGAGTAATGTTCCCCCACAAGGAATCACGGACCCTACGACTTCCAGAGGAGGAACAAGTTTTGGGGACAATGGCCCATATTTAGGGCCAAATCTACATCAGAGGCCAAATATGGCACAACACGAGGTGGTGTTGCCCCAAGGCGTCCAGGTTTCTCAGGGACAGAATCAATATTATGTCCCACTTGTGAGAGGACCGCAACCACCCCCATAGCGATGACATTTAATGGTAATGACATGTTAAGGGAACATGTGACCGACATCCTCCAAAATCAATTCGGTTAGGGAGTACGGCCAATTCGGCCAAGGTACCGGAAGCCATATCCCGATTGGATCGACGTGGCGTATCCGTGGCCTAGAAACTACAAAACACCATAGTTTTTCCTATTTACGGGGTCTGGGGAAGTTTCTTCCATGGAACACATAGGGCGATTTACCCTTCAGTGTGAATAGGTCACATATTTCCAAAAGTTAAGGTTATTTCATGGCTCACTGTCAGGAGTAGCGTTCTCCTGGTACGTCAGTCTGCCGGCCAACTCAGTAGAAAATTGGCAACAAATGGAACAGTTGTTCTATGCGCAATTCTACAAGGCCGAATCTGAAGTGGCCTTGGCCGACCTGGCAAACCTACGACAGTTGTCAGGAGAGTGGGCTGAAACATTCTTACAAAGGTTTAAAGTAGCTCGAGGCCGATGTTACGTGCCTTTACCAGAAAAAGAGTTCGTGAGAATCGCTCAAAGTTGTCTCAATTTTGACTTGAAAAATAAATTTCAAGATCGTGAATTTTGGGACCTCCCCCAGCTCATCACCAGCGTGGTGCGTTATGAACGATTACTAAGGGAAGAAGAGCAAATGAAAAATTCTAGCAAAGGGACGTATTACAGGAGCATCGATTATGAAGTAAGCGAAATGGACGTCGAATCGGCCGACTTGTGTTTGGCCGAATTGGTTAAAGGAAAGCTGTACGTTTGTAAAATGTGGGCCGAACCCTAAGCCAAAGAAAAGAACGATAAAAATGGGAGAAACTTTTCTTTTGATACCACAAAGGTCGACGCCATATTCGATCAGTTGTACAAAGATAAACATATCAGTTTGAGCGACCGCCATACATTGCCATGCATGGTCCAATTCAACTAATACATGTCTTGTCTTTCAGAATGTTTGGCAGGATGCAATAGAATCTGGACGAATAACGTTCGAAAAAAGATGGCCATGGACGACAACCCATTTCCCAAGCCAGTGGAATTAAACATGATCAACTCGGACCTTACCAATTTGCCAAGATTCAAGTTGGTCCCAGATGAAGAACAGAATGGACATTGTCCAAACGCTCTGGAAAGGATTAAAGCACCCCAAAAACAGAAGGATCAGCAAAACCTTTGTGTACGATGCAGAAACGGTATAGAGTGGATGAGGGAGTTGGAAGACACTTGTGAAAGGCCCGTAAAGAAAGAGCCAGTAACATGACAGCCACGGGCCTTTGCACCAAGGTTTTATGGCGAAAATTCAAACTTCGTACAAAATGTGAGGACGTTTAGGCCGAAAATTCATCGGCCCAATAAATGGCATTCGTATCGAAGGCCGTATTCGAGGCAACGCCCAGGCAGGAACTATCCTCCCGTGGAAGAAATGACGAGGACACAATTAAGGAGACACCAGAGAAATTATGGCTGTATGATGCACCAACAAGGTGGGGTGAGGACCACAGGCCGTAGTCCTCGTATCACGGAGAAACTGGAGGCAAATAACAAGCAGAGTGACGGTAAAGAAGGGAAAATAACGAGATGCGAAGAAGGCACCAAGTTTGACAGACGAAAACGGGATGAAACAGACGACGATGAGCCCCATATTGTCATTCAGTTCGGCAGCATGCTACCGTTTGTGGCCAACCATTACTTACTGTCCAGAGAATTCAATGGGGACAACAGTGGGGAAGCTGGAACAAGCGAAGATGTCTATGAGGGTGATGAGGCAGAATTTGCAGCGCTCTCGATAACGGATAGGGAAGCTTCAGATGAGGAAATGACCGACGTAGAAGAAGAAATAGACATCAAGACCGAAGCCCGAAGAAGAGGGATATCACAGAATCGGCTTCTCAAAGAATTTTACAAGGCCGGAAACCCTGCAATCAGAACGTTAGGAGATGACTTGGGACGATCTCTATACCTCGTCTTATATGGGAAGCCAAAAATAAGACGGACAATCACCAGGGCAGAAAAGCGAAGATTGGCCGTCAATAATATCTCGCACAATGCACCAGTCACGTTACCACCTTCTGGATGGGATACGGGAGGAGAAATACCTCGGGCCAGCGACGAGAGTGAGCAGATAGGCCTATCAGGGAAGGTGATATTCCCAAAGCCACCACTACAAATGACAAAGCACCTGCGGCCGTTGTATGTAAAAGCAAAGGCTAATGGGATACCTGTCACCAATGTGTTGATCGATAATGGGGCGACCATTAATGCAATTCCGGTAAGGATGCTAGGATGTTTAGCAAAGTCAGAGGAGGACCTCATCCCTACGGAAGTGGTGCTAACGAGTTTCAATGGAGGAGCGACAACGGCCAAATGGGTCGTCCCACTAGACTTGCAAGTGTGGAGTACTACAAAGACAGTAGTATTCTTTATTATAGACGGGCCGACAACATATAACATGCTCCTGGGATGAGATTGGATACACGGCAGCCGATGTGTTCCTTCATCTCTTCATCAGTGCTTAGTTTTCTGGAACCAGAGAGACGAAGTGGAAGTGGTACATACCGACAATAAGTCTTTCGCTGCAGAGACAAATTCAGCCGAATACTTCATGTACGAAGGAAATTACGGGCCGACCAGAGTCCTGACTAAAGGGGAAAGTTCGACTATTGTGGCTCAAAATGACGAGCCATACCCCGCAGGTCTGCTAAATGATTTATTCGCGCAAAAAAGGCCAATCACAGTGGTCTTTGGAGAGCCAACGCGCAGCAATTTGAATGAAGTGCAAACAGAGTAA
This sequence comes from Zanthoxylum bungeanum, assembly GCA_019454045.1. Lineage (NCBI taxonomy): Eukaryota > Viridiplantae > Streptophyta > Magnoliopsida > Sapindales > Rutaceae > Zanthoxylum > Zanthoxylum bungeanum. Next base: position 53,160 of record SKCR01045149.1, on the reverse strand, counting down.
GGAACAAGCCGCCCTTGCGACCCCTAAGGCCAATCTAATGGCCTATGTAACAGAACGCGGAAGTGAGGCCGAAGCTTAGGCCGCGATCTCGGCCTTGAGGGATAAACTATTAACATACCAGACAGAAGACATGATAAGAGAGGTATGTGGGGTAGATTATTTGCTGGAAGGAAGTCACAAGAGCGAGCGGGAGGACGAATAATACGCTCTGAACGGACGGCATAAGGTGAGCATGTCAATGGCACAAGATGTATTGGACGAGGTAAACTCGGGAAGCGAGGACAATAGACACATCACTTACATCAACAAGGAACTAGAGGCCCAGGTACGCGAAAAACTGATCCATTTATTACAAGAATACAAAGATTGTTTTGCCTGGGACTACAATGAAATGCCCGATTTAGATAGGACGTTAGTAGAACATATGTTGCCAATCATGCCGAGCCATAGACCACACAGACAGCCTCCACGAAGGTTTGCACCCAATGTCATGCCCAATATTAAGAAAGAGGTTGAGCGTATTTTAGAGGCGAAATTTATTAGGACGATTAGATATGTAGAATGGTTGTCAAATATCGTCCCGGTCATGAAAAAATGGAAAAATAAGAATCTGCATAGACTTTAGGAATTTAAACCTAGCAACACCCAAAGATCAATACCCTATGCCGACAGTAGATTCCTTGGTAGACTCCACGATATGGTATCAAGTATATTCTTTTATGGATGGATATGCGGGTTATAATCAGATTTACATCACCGAAAACGATGTACATAAGACGACTTTTAGGTGCCCAGATTCGTTAGGGTGTTATGAGTGGGTAGTAATGTCGTTCGGCCTAAAAACGCTGGGGCCACTTACCAGCATGCCATGTGTAGGCACCACATTTTTTCACATAAGTCCATATGATGAGTCTCATTTGGAGACACTACCTTTTAAGTCACGGAGGTCACGGAAAACGGACATTGGAAGGGGAAATTCAGAATAAACAAGGTTCACTGTTTTCGTTCGTGCTGCGTTCGTGTATACGTTCGAACGCCAAACAGATTGCGGGCGTTCGTGCCGCGTTTGAGGAGGCGTTCGAACAGTGTCGGTAATTCTGATTTTGCTGCTAGCCTCACATTAAGCCCAATTCGCCCAAGCCTTGGCCCACACGCCCAAGCCCACTTAAAACACATATTTAACACATGGTGAAATCAAAATAAATCTAAAAATCACATACCAAATTAAAATAAACATTAAAATCAATCAAATATTTTAATTCCTTAATTAAGATATTCACCCACCAATTACACAAGATTCCTTCCTAACTAAACAAAATCACATACTAAATTAAAAGATGTCATGCCTAATTAAAATCAATTATAACAAATTAAAGATATTGACTTCCTAATCTAAACCAAATTTGTCCCCCCTCAATCTTTGACTTTTCTTGCTCAACACTAAATCAAATCCCTTCCTTGTGAGACAAGGTGAAGCCCTAGCCATTCTCTATATAAACAGCCCTTAACCAAGACATGATTCCCCTAGCTCATACACACAACTCACACGAAAATCACAACACACACAGAAACCCTAGAAGTTCACGCATACTACAAAGAAATAACACAAAAATTCTCTTCATCCCCTTCCCATAATCACCGAAAACCAGACCTCCATTTAGCAACCTTGTATCACCGAAAAAAAAGCCCATACAGCAGCCCTAAAACACGTATTCAGCAGCCCTAAACACACACACAAAACAGCCCCCCGAACCACACCATAATACCACCAAAAATCACACCCAAAACAGTAGCCAAAACATCCCAAGAACAGTAACTAAAATACAGCAGCAGAACAGTAGCAAAACGGCAGCGAATCGGAGTCCAAAGCAGCAGCAAAGTCGGAGAACGACGACCCAAAACAGTAAGACAATGAACGAGAGCAGTGAACCAGTGAACCAGAAGAGTTGCGGAGCATCCACCCTTCCGACGATCGTATACCGTACATCCGAGAGGTGATTTAAAAGGTTAGACCTGATGGCACTTTTCTCATTAGTTTATATTCGTCTTTTGATTGTTTATTGAATTCTATTCGCATGAGAGTCGTTTGTGGATGCATGTTGTGGCTTGAATGAAATGGAAAATGTGTCGCCTCTTGTGGTATATAGGATGGAAACCCGGACATAAATTTCATAGCCGATTCCGAATGGACGGTAGTATGATCTGTACTCGGGATATAACTCCACGTACCACTTGAGTAAACGGCACATTCTTTTGTTTTATGTTGCTTTGATTTATTTATTTTTCATTATTTGAATTCTGCATGTTACTTTTGTATGTATGATATAATCGAGCGCATGGGTTTAGTAAGTCGGATTAAAGGTCCCATATTTGGAGGGGTTAAAATCCTTTACCACAATGCTTTGCCGCGCCGGTTGATGTGTGTTCGGTTGGATATAAGATATGTTCAATCGGATATACTAAGTTTGATATGATTGTCTTTATTCTTATATGCATGATGTGATCGAGCGCATGGGCTTAGTAAGTGCGATGAAAGGTCCTCTAATTGAAGAGGTTAAAATCCTTTACCATGATGCTTTGTCGCGCCGATTAACGTATAATCGGTTGAATGTAAGGTGTGTTCAATCGGGTATATGAAGTCTAAGGTTATTGTCTTTATTTTTATATGCATTGAGATAAGCGCATGGCTTAGTAAGTGCGATGAAAGGTCCTCTAATTGAAGAGGTTAAAATCCTTCGCCACGATGCTTCGTCGCGCTTCGTATTTCGCTATTTGCTCTTTATGTATGTATTGCGTCACATTTTGTGCATCAGGTCTGTTCCCGTTCGAACGCGTTATCGAATGTTATACGAACGCGAACCTTCTGTTTCCCGTTCGAACGCATTTTACAAACGCTACTCGAACGCGCATGCATTTTGTATCATCAGGTCTGGATCCGTTCGAACGCGTTATCAAACGCTACACGAACGCGAACCTTCTGTTTACCGTTCGAACGCGTTTACGAATGCTACACGAACGCGCACACACTGAACTAAGTATGTCTCATCATATTTCATGCACAATTGCCTTTTGGGTGATTTCCCTTGCATTATGTAGTCAATCATATTATTTGTATTACTGCATTTATCCATTCGATATGTTCTTGGGATGATATTCAAGCATGATTAGGCTGTTAGCATTTTATTTGGTTAATATATTCATGCAATAGTACTCAAGCATGATTAGGTTGTTCCTAATTTTCCCTATCATATGATTGAGAAATGTTCGTGAGATTGCCATGTGATGTTGCATGTTGTGATGATTAATTTCATGCATGTGGATTTAGAAGCATGATACTCTTGGAAATAAGTGTTACTTAGGCCTGATTAAATTATTACACAAATCCTTTCATTACAAGTGACATAAGTAAGGGACCATTTCGAACCCAACGGTTTGAGGTCTTCCCTTGCGAGGGGTGAGTGCGGCCTTAAATCACATTTTCCCGGTTCACACCGGGTGGCGACTCCATTATTCTCCGGTTTAGTCCCCCGTGGCTACTCCGTACTCCCAACCGGGCCGCGAGCCCGTGACAGCATGCGTCGCCCCAGATCCTGTGTCCCACACCATGAATTTAATCTTTCATGATATGATCGGCCAATTTGTAGAGGTCTATGTGGACGATATAGTGGCTAAATCTGTAACCATGGAAGAACATTTTAGCCAATTAGCAATGGCTTTTGAGCGAATGAGAAAATTTAAACTAAAGTTAAACCCTGTCAATGTGCTTTCGGGGTGTGTGCAGGAAACTTCCTAGGATTTCTAGTACACCAACGGGGGATTGAGATCAACACTAATAAATCTCGGGCAATCACTGAAGCTAGACCTCCCCGAAATAAGAAAGAGTTGCATATATTTTTAAGGCAAATTAATTTCTTGAGACGATTTATCTCTAATTGTGCAGGAAAAACTAAAGTGCTCTCCTCCCTATTGAGGCTAAAGGGCAAGGACGAATTCGTCTGGACCGAAGAACATCAAAAGGCTTTTGACAGCCTAAAGAAATATTTGTCACAGCCGCCGGTGATGGTACACCCTGTGCCAGGACGGCCAATGAAGTTGTACATATCGGCTGAAGAACAGTCTATCGCTGGGATGATCGCGCAAGACGACGATACAGACGTCGAAAGAGCCATTTATTATCATAGCAGACAATTGCTAAAATATGAATGTAATTATTCTCCAATGGAGAAATTATGCTTGGCTTTGTATTTTACATGTACTAAACTACGAGCCTACCTTAGGCCGAATATAGTGTACTTAATCACTAAAGTTAATATAATAAAGTACATGTTTTCTCGTCCTATCTTGCATCAAAGAGTTGGTTTCTGGTCTTTATCACTATCAGAATTCGATATACGACATGAGCCCCAAAAGGCTGTAAAAAATCAAGCCTTGGCAGATTTCTTAGCTGACCACCTCTGTTTGAGTACCGTCAGAGAAATAAAAATGGATTTAGACGAATGCAGTCTGAAACCATGGACGATGTATTTTGATGGGTCCAGTACAACAAAAGGAGCAGGTATGGGGATAGTCTTAGGCAGCCCATTGGGTGAATCGTTCCGTTTCTTAATCAGGTTAAATGAATATTGCACTAACAACCAGACCGAATACAAAGCCATGATATTTGGCTTGGAAAAACTCCTCAATATGGGGGTAACACACGTGTCTATTAAAGGAGACTCGCAATTAGTGATCCAACAGGTAACATGAACCTTCAAATGCCAAAGCCCATCTGTCATGGCGCTATTAGATGTAGCTACAGAATTGGTAGGTCAATTTGACCATGCGGAATTAGAACACGTTCCGAGGGCGAAAAATGAAATGGCCAACAATTTGGCCCAAGCAGTTTCCGGGTACAAGCAAGCAAACATAGATGGTATATATAGAAGCGACGAGGTGAAGCCGGCCCTGATACGACGAAAGAAGGGGACAAATGTCATGGCCGTTGAAATTGAAAAGGAGGACGATTGGAGGAGCGAGATCAAAGAATTTCTAAAACAGCCCGAATGTGGGAAAGATCGAAGGCTAAAGCTCAAGGCCTTGAATTATGTGGTATCAGAAGATGTTTTGTATAAAAAAACGCCAAGACGGCCTGTTGTTGAAATGTGTAGGGCCATCGGAGTCCAAAACTATCATGGCCGAGATACATGAAGGTGTTTGCGGGGCTCACCAGACCGGAATAAAGATGAGATGGCTGATTATACGGAGCGGCTATTATTGGCCGAAGATGGGAGAATCATGCATCTCATATGTCAAATGATGCATTGTTTGTCAAAAGCATGGGCCCATTCAGAGGGCACCAGCAACCGAAATGATCCCCGTCATTAAACCATGGCCATTCATAGGATGGGCGATAGACTTGATAGGGAAAATATATCATGCATCGAGCAAAATGCATACTTTCATTATCGTTGCTACCGACTTTTTTACCAAATGGGTGGAAGCTATTCCGGTAGTGGAAATCTCCCAAAAGCATATCATCAAGTTCATAAAAGAGCATATCATCCACCGATTCGGTATGCCGCAAACAATAATGGTAGATCATGGCACTTCGTTAAATGGTGAGAAGGTAAAAAACTTCCTGGCCGAATACGGGATCCGGTTGGTAAACACCACTCCGTATTACCCTCAGTCAAACGGTCAGGCAGAATCGTCCAATAAAACCCTCAAGGGGTTGATTCGGAAGATGGTGACAGACAACGCTAGGCGATGGGACGAATGTTTGAGTCAGGCTCTATGGGCCTATAGGACGTCACCACGAACGAGTACTTCGGTCACGCCATTTCAGTTAGTATATGGTCAAGAGGCCGTACTACCGGTAGAAATGAATATTGAATCTATTAGGGTGATGTTGCAAAAGGAGTTGACAGAGGATGATTACAACGAAGCAATGATCCAGAATTTGCTAGATTTGGACGATGGTAAATGCGATGTGCTGAATCGTTTAGAAGCACAAAATAGAAAAATAGCCAAGGAGTACAATCTCAGAGTCGTGGCTAAATAGTTCAGAAAATGCGAGTTAATATGGAAAACTATATTGCCAATTGGCACTAAAGATGGCATTTTTCTTATCTTTTAGTTTTTATAACTTTTAAGACTGTAATTTGTGTGCTTGCGCCCCTTGGAGGCTTATTCACTTAATCAAACACCCATTGCTGAGACTTTGTCTCAGGAGGTTTGAACCTTACACGTTTCTCTTTCTTCTTCGCGCACAAAAATCGCGCAAACAATTTTAATAATGTTTGGTGTATATATATGTCATTTTCTTAAAATTGAGTATTTTTTTCGAATATCAATTATTTTTCAGGTGGATATATGTTAAATTCCTTAAATTTTTTTTTTTAAAAAAAAAAAAAACCAATCATTTCAAAATGGAGCGTATGATAAAAAAAGGCTACCTCTAATTTGTTCGTCCACTTTACTAAAATACTACAAACTTGGAGCGTGAATCTGCGATGCCGTACAAATCAATGTTAGAAAATTCGTAAAGCAACTTTATTTATAAATATGTATATCTGAAGACGGTTTACCGTTAATTGTCATTTTCTGCTAATTAATTAAAAAGAAAGGAAAAGCAAAAGCCAAAGGCACAGCACTCGCGTCGCGTGCATTCAATTAAATTATTGGGTGACTAACTTGGAATCATTAATTTAAAACAAAGTAATTTTTTTAAGTCCATTAATATACTCTTTTATCCATAACCTTGTTTATTTAATTTGGCATATACTCTCTTAATTTAATCCAAATGTTTAACCCACCAAAATCATGTGTCCCAAATGCGAATTAATAAACATAACTAATCAGTTTTCTATTAATAATTTGTCTACAAGATATAAACTAATCATAATTTTATAGAAAACATCTATATATTTATTTATAGCTTTACAATATCATTAAAATACAATATCCATAATCTAACCACCATCAGATGTCAAATTTTATTAAATATAATTGAGTTGAACCCATTTAATTACATTGTTTACCTGTAGAACATAACTAATTTCTTTTTTTAAAAAAAAAAAAAAAATAAACGACATTTTTGTTACTCATTATTTATGATTCAACAAAGATAGGCATTAAAAAAAACTTAAAAACTTTTAAATTATATCATTTCGACTTAAATGTTTACACCTAAAGCCTTATAAAATAAATAAAAAATACAATATCCATAATCTAACCACCATTAGATGGTCAATTTTATTAAATATAATTAACATATCATAGTTGAACCCATTTAATTACATTGGATACCTGCAGAACATAACTAATTTCTTCAACAAAGATAGGCATCAAAAAACTTAAAAACTTTTAAATTATATCATTTCCACTTAAATGTTCACACCTAAAGCCTTATAAAAAAAATAATATACTTGTTGATGGTGTTTTTCGGGCACTATATTATTTAAATAACACGACAGGGGTAAAAGGGGTAACTCCATTGATCGAGACCGTTAAAGCCGACCCGACAACTTGACGGTAAGAGGCCGATCACTTTATACTAAATGGCCGAGCACTTGAGATCGGATGACCGAGCATTATCAGATCGACAGCAGCATTCTCAGTTCAAATGGCTATCATGACCGACCTCATGAAACCGAGCACATGACGAGGCGTGCTCAGGAAGATAAAGCATCCTATTCTTGCGGAAAAGGGATAAGTTGTCATACTTTAATGGGGTAAAGTAATAACTTAATATCCTAATAGGATAAAGAAAGTAAATGTAGTTTTGATTAGGAATCCTTATGGGAAAAGGGAATAGTTTTGACTAGAAATCCTGATAGGAAAAGGAGACCATCTCCAATTGGGAATTCTTGTACAAATAGGAATCTGGTTTCTTCATCATTATAAATAGGAGGGTAGAGTGAGAGTAGAAGGACAAGTTGAAAGCATCTAAAAAATCATCACAAGAGTGAGGGATTAGAATCATCAAGTTCCGATTTGTAAAAGCAAAGGAGAGACCCGATGAGTGTATTTGAGTAATAAAAAGTATCACCCTGTTCTTGTCCATGGACGTAGGCCGGATCCCAAAATCCACCGAACCACGTTAAATCTCTTTGTCGATTGGTGTGTTTTCCCGTCTCCCGCTAAATTTGCTTTTGGTCCCCCATAACCAAACAAATTCACCGTTGAAGGAGGATTACCTCGGAGGTGATATTCCCATATTACCCCGAGACCAAAATCAGCCGTCAACAGTTGGCGCCGTCTGTGGGGAACTCTACGAAAAGCAACTCGCGTAATAAGACAAATGGCGGAAGGCGGAAACCAACAATCATCAGGGAGCTCGGCTGCAGACTGGATGGAAAAGATCGAGGAAAACCTTAGGAAGGAAAGGGAGGAAAACCAAACTCTACTAAAAACCATAGTAGACCGGTTGGAAAGGATGGAAGGAGCACGCGACAGAAAATTCGAGGCCGGGACTAGCCGGCGAAGGAGTGAGATAGCGGAAGGAAAGAGAATTGTTGATACAAGCGAAGACGACAGACCTCAAAGGAGGGAACCCTACAGGGTGAGATCCGTGGTAGTACAAAGGGATTCCCAAACCGAGGACACATGGGAAGAGGAAGATGACAAATCATCACCAGATCCCTCCCACGATAGCCCTCACAGTACTCGGGGAAGAAGGAAAGAACATACCGAAAAGGTGCGAGAAGACACCGACCCTGAGAAACGCCACTCCCGAGATAGCAGAAAGAAAAGAAACCACAGGGGGCGGCATGGAACCAAAGACAGCAGCATGAAATCTTGGTTACGGGAGGAGCTGGTCAAATGGGGAGTATACCCCAATGCAAACAGAGGGGATGTCCAGGACGGCAAAGATGAGTCCCCCCTCACAGAAGAAATAAAATCAGAGAAATTCCCAAAAAGATTCAGCATGCCGACCATGACACCATACAAGGGCCATACCGATCCCAAAACTCACATTGAAGGTTTCGTCCTACTAATGGAGGTGCAAGGGGTAACAGGGGACGCCATCTGCAAAGTGTTCCCCTTAACTCTAGCCGGACCGGCCATTCTATGGTATAGAAGCCTAGCCCCAAGAAGCATCAGCAGCTTCGCACAACTGAGAAAGTCATTCATACGACACTTCAAGGGGGCTTGTGTCCCCAGAAAGACAATTGGAGAACTAAGACTTATGAAACAAGGAGACGATGAACATTTGAAAATATTTATTGAAAGATACCACAATATGGTACTCGAAGTCGGAGGGTACGAATCCACCGAGGCCCTGGAAAGCTTGAAAGGAGCCTTGAAAGTCGGGAGGCTATGGACCCACCTAAGGATCCAGGACACCCCGGACTACGCAACCGCCCTAGAGGTGGCCCGAAAATTCGTTCAATTAGAAAACGAGGAGAAAATATCCCGAAGAGGGAACACCATCAGAGAAATGACCACAACGTAAGGGGACATGCCACGAATGGGTGCAGAGACCTGCGGGAGCAGGTGGAAGACTCGGTAAAAGAAGGCTATCTCGGTGTGTACATAGACCATTCGGTTTTTTAGGTCGACCAAGTTGATAGCGGAAGTCATCCGGTCGGATGCGTGGAATGCTGAGATGCAGAGATGATATATTAAGAAGAGCCTTGCTTGTAGTGACCAGTGTAGAGTTGCAAGAAAGGCAACAGATCCCAAAAAGGTGAGTAAACCTCTTCTGACTTAGGTTGACATTTGATTATGCTTGTTTGTTATGGCTCACACAATGATTTTGATATTTATTTTCCGGCTCGGGTCTGCTCTTGTACCGCCGAGACTGATGTCTCTTTCCGGCTCGGGTCTGCTCTTGTACTGCCGAGACCGATGTCTCTTTCCGGTTCGGGTCTGCTCTTGTACCGTCGAGATCGATGTTTGTTACAGCTCGGGGTCGGGTTACGTCCCACCGAGTCATGCTCATTGGTCTGGGGACGTAACATCCCCCAGGACCAAGTGATTTTTACAGCTCGGGGTCGGGCGATGTCCCACCGAGTCTGCCTTTGGACTGGGGACGTAACATTCCCCCAGGACCAAGTGATTTTTACAGCTCGGGGTCGGGTGATGTCCCACCGAGTCTGCCTTGGACTGGGAACGTAACATTCCCCCAGGACCAATTGATTCTTACAGCTCGGGGTCGGGCGATGTCCCACCGAGTCTGCGCTTTGGACTGGGGACGTAACATTCCCCCAGGACCAAGTGATTTTTACAGCTCGGGGTCGGGCGATGTCCCACCGAGTCTGCCCTTTGGACTGGGGACGTAACATTCCCCCAGGACCAAGTGATTCTTACAGCTCGGGGTCGGGCGATGTCCCACCGAGTCTGACCTTTGGACTAGGGACGTAACATTCCCCCAGGACCAAGTGATTCTTACAGCTCGGGGTCGGGCTATGTCCCACCGAGTCTGACCTTTGGACTAGGGACGTAACATTCCCCCAGGACCAAGTGATTCTTACAGCTCGGGGTCGGGCGATGTCCCACCGAGTCTGCCCTTTGGACTGGGGACTTAACATTCCCCCAGGACCAAGTGATTTTTACAGCTCGGAGTCGGGCGATGTCCCACCGAGTCTGCCTTTGGACTGGGGACGTAACATCCCCCAGGACCAAGTGATTTTTACAGCTCGGGGTCGGGCGATGTTCCACCGAGTCTGCCTTTGGACTGGGGACGTAACATTCCCCCAGGACCAAATGATTCTTTCAGCTCGGGGTCGGGTTGCGTCCCACCGAGTCAGTCCTTCGGACTGGGGACGTAACATTCCCCCAGGACCAAGTGATTCTTTCAGCTCGGGGTCGGGTTGCGTCCCACCGAGTCAGTCCTTCGGACTGGGGACGTAACATTCCCTCAGGTCCAAGTGCCTTTCACAGCTCGGGGTCGGGGTACGTCCCACCGAGCCAGCCATTCGGACTGGGGACGTAACATTCCCTCAGGTCCAAGTGCCTTTCACAGCTCAGGTCCAAGTGCCTTTCACAGCTCGGGGTCGGGGTACGTCCCACCGAGTCAGCCCTTCGGACTGAGGACGTAACATTCCCTCAGATCCAAGTGCCTTTCACAGCTCGGGGTCGGGGTACGTCCCACCGAGTCAGCCATTCGAACTGGGGACGTAACATTCCCTCAGATCCAAGTGTCGTTCTCAGCTCGGGGTCGGGTTGCGTCCCACCAAGTCAGTCCTTCAGACTGGGGACGTAACATTCCCCCAGGTCCAAGTGCCTTTCTCATCTCGGGGTCGGGGTACGTCCCACCGAGTCAGCCCTTCGGACTGGGGACGTAACATTCCCTCAGGTCCAAGTGCCTTTCACAGCTCGGGGTCGGGGTACGTCCCACCGAGTCAGCCCTTCGGACTGGGGACGTAACATTCCCTCAGGTCCAAGTGCCTTTCACAGCTCGGGGTCGGGGTACGTCCCACCGAGTCAGCCCTTCGGACTGTGGACGTAACATTCCCTCAGGTCCAAGTGTCGTTCTCAGCTCGGGGTCGGGTTGCGTCCCACCGAGTCAGTCCTTCGGACTGGGGACGTAACGTTCCCCCAGGCCCGAGCATCTCTCACAGCTCGAGACAGGATCACATGCCACCGAGCACATCATCGTTAGCTCAGAGGCAAAATTTTCTCCTCACAATCGAGATTGGATCAGTCAGGGGTCAGGACCCCCAAATCTCTGGTACAGATATTACAGAGGAGGAGTCATTTTTAGTTTGGACAACAAGAGGAACTTCATCTCCTGATGGAACGACCCAAGTAAGCAATTTGCTTTGAGGTGGAGAATCATTCTGAATAGAGTCAGCATCTCCAATAAACCGAGGATATGAAGATAGAAACAGAAGACTTAGTTGATGGAAAAGACAATTTCTCGGTGATTTCTGGAGCGACCACCAGCAAGGCGATCAGCACACCATCTTTTTTTATAGTTCCCGGCATCAACTCACAAACTCGTTGTTACCGAGAACTAGGGGACAGATGTTGATGGTGTTTTTCGGGCACTATGTTATTTAAACAACACGACAGGGGTAAAAGGGGTAACTCCATTGATCGAGACCGTTAAAGCCGACCCGACAACTTGTCGGTAAGAGGCCGAGCACTTTATACTAAATGGCCGAGCACTTGAGATCGGATGACCGAGCATTATCAGATCGACAGCAGCATTCTCAGTTCAAATGGCTATCATGACCGACCTCATGAAGACCGAGCACATGACGAGGCGTGCTCAGGAAGATAAAGCATCCTATTCTTGCGGAAAAGGGATAAGTTGTCCTACTTTAAGGGGGTAAAGTAATAACTTAATATCCTAATAGGATAAAGGAAGTAAATGTAGTTTTGATTAGGAATCCTTATGGGAAAAGGGAATAGTTTTGACTAGGAATCCTGATAGGAAAAGGAGACCATCTCCAATTGGGAATTCTTGTACAAATAGGAAATGGGTTTCTTCATCATTATAAATAGGAGGGTAGAGTGAGTGTAGAAGGACAAGTTGAAAGCATCTAAAAAATCATCACAAGAGTGAGGGATTAGAATCATCAAGTTCCGATTTGTAAAAGCAAAGGAGAGACCCGAGGAGTGTATTTGAGTAATAAAAAGTACCACCCTGTTCTTGTCCGTGGACGTAGGTCGGATCCCAAAATCCACCGAACCACGTTAAATCTCTTTGTCGATTGGTGTGTTTTCCCGTCTCCCGCTAAATTTGCTTTTGGTCCCTCATAACCAAACAAATTCACCGTGTGAAGGAGGATTACCTCGGAGGTGATATTCCCATATTACCCCGAGACCAAAATCAAGCCGTCAACAATACTTTTAAAATTTGATACTCTACCATGTTGATGTGGAACCAGAACATACCCTAATTTAATTTGGTTCTTATATTTTGGAATTAGAACTTACCCAATATAATAGGATATCTATCGGTTCCGATTCGATTTCAATCATATCCTATTTTATGAAAAATAACAAATTTAGTATTTAACTAAAACTATTAAACTATAATATATATCAAGAAAAAATAATTGAATTTCACAAGAATTGCCTTAGATTTGGGTTTGTGTGCACTAAGCTAAGGAATTGAAATTGTGACCGAACAATGATGATAATGAAATCGTGAGAGACTCAAATGGGTTTTGGGAAATTTTTAAGGTGGAAGATGGGTCTAAATTAACAAGATAAAGTGATGATGATAAAATAATAGAAGATGAAATGATGATATCAATATTGCTGCAATACTAAGAAATTAATTTGAAACCAATTCTGGAAGTTGTTTTGAATGGGTTCTGAAATCGGTTTCGATTATTAATTAGGGTTCGTTTTACGAATATGTTTTGATTTTTAATATTATAAAATTGATCCTATTCATATTAAATCGGTTACGTATTTTTAAAACTAAAACTATCTTAAATGAGAAATGATATACATACTCCATTTTATACATAATATTTTCCAGAACGACAATGAATGTTGCGTTTTGATTAAAAGCCTTGTCCAAGAACTGCTTTGCATCAACAACCAAACAAAGCAGAATTCAAAGACACGAAATCCCTAAATCGTCTACACAAAATCATTTCACCCATTCTCAATTCTTTCTCCAAACCCAATTCGTTCTCTAACTCCTTTCTCCAAATCGTCGATCACAAATTCGCACAGCTGCTGTAGCTACACCAACTTGAGGAAACCACACCGCAGGAAATCACACCGCATGTAATAATAATTTGATTGATTTGGGTTTGATTTGAGAAGTGTATTTTTGGTGTTTTTGTTTGATAATGGAGTTGTTGATTTGAGAGTGTATTTTTGGTGTTTTTGTTTGATGATGGTGTTGTGTGATTCTGTAGATAGATAATAGAGAATGGAGAAGCTAGGAAGAAGCTTGGTCTGGTTCTCGTTGATTTTGTCCAGTGTTGTGGAGATGATACTGCAGGAAGTTAGGGTTTGATCTGCACAACGAAATTGTACGGAGAGACAAGACTTGTTGTTTTCAACTTTGGCTCTTGGAATTGATTTTGTTTTCTCTAACAATGTTTTGTACACCTCATCAATCATTGGAAGAAATAAAAAAATGTGAAACCAAAATTCATTTACAAATTGAAGGGTTAAAATGCGATGATTTTGAAGGGTTAAAATTTCAAATTTCGATTTCAAATTTCGATTTCAAATTGACTGAATTGTGTTTGTGTTTTTTTTTTAATCTTTGTGTGCTTTTGATCTTTCAAGAATTGTGTCTGGTTTTGCATTCCTTACTGTAATTTTTTGTTTCAATACATGTTGCAGGCAATGAAAATTTTAAAATTGAAGAGTTGTGTCTACAAGCAATGAAGAATTGTTTCTGTGTGTTATAGGCAATGAAGAATTGTGTCGGTGTGCTTCTTCGAATAATTCCATTTCTCTTCATTGTCGTAAATGATAGACGATTCTCAGAAATATAGATTTGGAGATTGGGGTTGGGTTTTTGTAATTTGATCATATTGTGTTTGGTTATAAGTTTAAGAGCATTTTTGTTCAGCTTGATTTAATCAAAACGCATGACCAAATGTCGTTCTGGAATTGTGTTAGTAAGAAAATGAGTAAGTATATTATTTCAACTTTATAACATGTTAAATTTCGACTCCCGGTTTGGATTTTTAACCGCTGCACACCTCGAATGAAAGAGCATTGACGGCTCTAACACCCATATACAGGTAAGGTTAGATAAGTGGGGGCCCCACACAACACCAGTACCGTCAATTTTTTCAGAACATTAATAACATTCGTTATATTTGACAAATACTGGTTTTTTTTTTCCCGGAAAGGAAAAACTATAACAAAAATAAAAAAATATATATATATATACGTTGCCACGTCGAGTACAAATATAATTTACAAAGCGTCAAAACTATTATCGTCTTTTAGCTTCATATTATTCGCACAGGAAAAAATAAAATAAAAAAAAAAAAAAAAAAAAAAAAAAAGAGGGACCTTATCTTCGGCACTTGCTGGCTTTGCAAAGGGAAAAAAAATATTAGCACAAAAAACAAACACAAACGGCAAACATAAAATCCTGTGAATTTAATTTTTCTCCATTTCCCATCATCCGTCTTCTTCTGCCCCCCTCTATCTGCTCTCTGCACACACCAGAAAAGGAGGAGTATCATAATAATAATAATTATTAATATTACAATTTCAATATCATATCATTACCAGAAATAGTAACCACTCTTTTTGTCTAGCTTACCTGAACGAGTCATTATTTTCCATTTATGTGCTCTAAATTTCGAAGCTCAGTCACTTCACGGTGAGTCTTCGTGTGATTATTTATTTATTTATTTATTTAAGTTTCTATATATTTCATTTAATTAATCGATTTTTGATCATATGATTCGAAACTAATCAGAGGATGAATCACCGTGTACCGGATTTTGAATTCGACGACGATTACTCGAACCCAGCCTCTTCAGTTCTCACTCGCCCTAAAAAATCAGTCATGTAAGTTTTTTTTTTTTTTTTTTTTAAAATTTTAATTTCGGTTGGTGTTTTTGAGTGAGGAACATAAACGATACTTCAGGGCGGAGGATGATGTTATGGAGCTGCTATGGCAAAACGGACAAGTGGTTTTGCAAAGTCAGAATCAGAGATCTCTCAAGAATTCACAGCCGTCCAAATCTGATGACCAATCAGCTCCTCGAGAGATCCCTTCGTCACACCACCACCAGCAGCATCAGCAAGATAATTTGTTCATGCAAGAAGATGAGATGGCCTCTTGGCTTCACTATCCGCTTAATGACACTAATTTGGACTCTGATTTTTGTGCCGATCTTCTTTATCCAGCTCCTTGTGTTACTTCTGCCACCACCACCGTCACGGCCACAGCCACCGCCACACTTCCCGCTCGTGCAGCTCACTTGACCGAGTCACGTCCGCAGCTGAATAGTAGTACTGCTGCTTCTGCTTCGCGACCTCCGATTCCACTTCCACCGAGGAGGACGGAGAATTTCGGTCACTTCTCGAGGAGGGCGGATGTATCAGGACCGTCCAATTCAAAGAGCGTGATGATAAGAGAATCGACTGTAGTGGACTCCAGTGATACGCCGGCGGTGGGGCCCGAATCTAGGGTTTCGGATGCGATGAGGAGTATGGAGGGCGCGTCCGCCGTGAACAGAAGTTGCGGGAACATTAGCGGCGGTGGAGCCGTGGGTACGTCATCTGGTGGCGGTGGCGGTGGTAGTAGTGGACCTAGAGATTTAGCCACGTGTGAAATGACAGTGACGTCATCACCTGGCGCGTCGAGCGCCAGCGCCGAGCCGCCAGCTCAGAAGCCACCTGCTGACGACCGTAAACGTAAAGGACGGGAAAACGACGACGACTACCACAGTGAGGTAACAAGTCTGCTCACTAAATTTTATTTTTTAACTGCTGTAGTTGTTTGAATTTGTTAAGCACTTTGTTCTCGGCTAACGTGCGCGGGAGGATGACGTTAACAAACGTGTACACACACGCGCTCTCGCTTTCCCACTCTCAGTCCTCGGGATACCTATCCTTAATCGATGCACGTTAGTACATGTCTGTTCGTGGAAAGGCTAATGGTTGAATCATCATCAATTCAGGTGTCTTCTCCATACACGTAGCATTGACGTCTTACGTGGAATTGCCACGTGTATTGTTAGAAATGGGAATTGCAGTTTTGCCTGATAGGTTTTAATGTTAATTTGAATATTTGATGGATGTTGATTGGAGGAGTGTGTAGGTTGCAGAGAGCAGAGTATTGTTATTTTGAGTTGTATCGGGTCGTTAAATGACGGCGCTGGTCACGGGACTGGTTATAACGTCGGCTTGTCCCAAACCGTTTCAGTTTTATTTATTATTATTATTATTATTTTTTTTTTAATTTAAACCTTTTCTTTTGCAATCAAATTTCAACCTTTGGTACAGTTGAACTGCTGGTCAAGTCTACATGTGTAAGATTAGTGTAAACTACAATGTTTTAAAAAACTGAATTAGTGATGGAATCGGTAATCTAAAAGATTTAATAGATTATTATTTTGACCAGTTGAACCGTGTTAAAAAATTAGCAAAATCGACTTACGTAAGAAATAATTTTATTTAATTAAAATTTTAAAATAGAAAATTTTTTTTGAACCGGTTCGGTCCGGTTCACTGATTTTGGTAGGTTTTTATCGGGTTTGACTAGTTTTTTCAGGATCCATTTTTTATTTTTGACCGGACTGGACTCACGGCCGGTTCCCAGTTTGAGCGATTAAAACGGCCGGTCCGATTTTTAAAACATTGGTAAACTATAAAACTTGTTAAGAGTGAAGTATAAATAGTAGAAACTAAAGTGGTATATTTGTTGGGTTTGAAATATTTAATGAAGTTAGCATTTAGTACTTTTATTAAAACTTATTATGTGTTAGAAATTTTTTTAGCTATATTATACTAAGTTCCCTCGAAATTTTTTTGGGTCCGCCATTGGTTGGTGGGATGGTGGTGATCAGTCTGAGACTGAGGGAAGATGGTGGAACTTGTTGATAAGAAAGCACTAAAGCGTGTGTTGATTGTAAAAGAATTCATTATAACTAGTGGTGGGGAGCAGTAGAAGAATGATGGCGGTTTTGAAGTGATCAATATCGAATTGCTGATACCCCTTCAGCGGCAATTTAGTTTACACGACAGAACTTATTGATGTCTTCCGCCTTGGAGTTAGAATGCAGAGCATTTTAGCCACGGAGTGTTGGGTTTGTTGTTTATTATTATTTAGCATGTGAATTACACTGTAGATTCAGAAAATTGATAGAGACAGATTTTGTGATGCTGATATTGGAAAGATTTTGTTAAATGGTTAGTGCTTACTTTCCAGTTCTATCAGATGTTTCCAATCTGAAGGCTGGTGTTTGCGTTCAGTAGCTTTCAGTAACAATCGGCTAGAAAGCTCAGCAATTGCAAATGCTTAAAATAGTGCAAGAATACAAGAACAAGGACCAAGGCAGTGCCAGAATACTTTATTTTAAGCATTTAAAAGAGTTGTCGAAACAAACGATGATCTCATTTTACAAAGATAGAAGCTAATCTGATGTTGAATGTTGCTCTTAGTGTGAGAGCAAAAAAAATTATTCTCTGTCCCGTTGTCTCTTCTCTCAACTAATTATGGGATTTTCAATTTTCCTTTTCATAAAGGATGCTGAATTGGAATCTGCGGATGCAAAGAAGAAAACTCGTGGATCATCGTCTACAAAGAGATCTCGTGCTGCAGAGGTCCACAATCTCTCGGAAAGGGTTTGTACTCCTATTGATGTTAAAGTTTGTTGAGAGATTTTACTGTTTCTGTCGTTTCCATCATAAAATGAGTAATTTTGCATCCATGTGCAGAGACGCCGAGATAGGATAAATGAAAAGATGCGGGCTTTGCAAGAACTCATACCTCGTTGCAACAAGGTAGTCGTGTACATCATTAATTGTCACATTTTTAGGCAGCATTGAAAATTTCATGGATTAGTGATTTTACATCCTGTTCATTCCCTAAGTTTATGTTCTTCTCTAACTTTCAGTCGGACAAAGCTTCGATGCTGGATGAGGCAATTGAGTACCTGAAATCACTTCAATTGCAAGTGCAGGTAAAGTCCTCAATCTTGGATTTTAATGATTAAAAGTTTAATGATATTTCATTCTGGATATAGTCATATAGACTGGCATTCACTATGTTCATGGATTAGAGATGTATGCTATTCCTGTGACTTTCCAAATTAATTCTCATTTTCCTCCGAACTTGATGTCAAATATGGTTGTCATCTGTACTGATGGAGTTTTTAAATTTTTAATACTGTAGTATTCGTGTAACATTCCAATATTTAATGTAATTTATCTCAGGAGCACATATAGGTCATTTATACTGCTGCATTAGAGAAGCTGTATACAAAGAGTAATCTAGCCTTCTAGGCAATATCACTTATACTTTGAACTTGATGTTCACGTGTTCTACTGGAGAAAGATTTTTTTCCCCTTGATAAGATTTAAGATGAGTGGAATAAAACTTGGAAGGTAACATTTTTTCTTAAATCACGTTTGAATTAGTTTTTGTTTATAATCTTGAACTTAGCAGATGCATTTACATTAGTCCCTAGCAAAATATTTGAGTATCTGTCCAAGGACTCTTGGGACAAAAATTAGATCAAGATTAGTGAGGATAAACATGGTAAATTTTACAACCCAGTTTCTGCAAGACCGGGACCTTGTCTAGGCGGTAAATGACCTCAGCATAAGGCTAATTCCAGCTGCCACCTGTGCCCGTTTTGTTAATTTCAGTCTTCCTATCCAACCAATTCCAAACACTAAAAATAAAAAAATCAGCCTCTTCTGGAAATTGTCTGGGGATGTCTTTCATTCTGGATATTAAAGCAGATTTATAACACGTTCTTTCACCAATATGATTCTCATGTCTTTCATGACTGGATATGAAAGTAGTCCTATTCTTATGTTGGAGCTCTATGTAAAGTAATCCTATTCTTATCTTGGAGCTCTATGTCTTTTATCTTATTCTGACATATATTACACAAAGGCAATTGCATATTATAGTTCCAAATTGAGAAATTTACTTGTGCACTATTTATAATGAAATTTAGGCTAACTAATTTTTGCAGATGATGTCAATGGGATGTGGAATGGTTCCCATGATGTTCCCTGGCGTCCAGCAGTACATGCCAAACATGGGGATGGGAATGGGGATGGGAATGGGCATGGACATGGGAATGAGCCAGCCTATGTTGCCGTTTCCTAATGTTTTGGCTGGTTCACCCATGCCGACACCAGCTGCTGCAGCTCATTTAGGTCCAAGGTTTCCAATGCCAGCCTTTCATATGCCACCTATTCCCGGTGCTGATCCATCCAGAATCCAAGCAGCCAACCAGTCAGATCCCATGATAAATTCATTTGCCATGCAAAATCCAAACCAGCCACGGGCTACAAATTTTGTTGACCCTTATCATCAGTATCTCGCCCTTCACCAAATGCAGTTACAGGTAAACTTGTAGCTTCTTTTGTGACCTATAAAGAACAGCTTTGATGTTTATGACACTTCTATGCCATCTTAATATTTCCTCTGGTAGTCAATTTTGTGATATTAGACTCATGCTAGTGATGGAGCAGAAATTTCCATGCAAGTACCAATACCATGTTACATCCCCTCTCTCTTCCCCATTGGCCCCACTTCCCAAGCTCAAATTAACCAAATCCCTCCAAATCCCCCGTGTAAGTAGGATCAGAGCCCCGGACCAGCTTGACCCACAAAACTCAGTAAATAACTCTCTGTTGTGTCATCAAAATGAGAAAACAAATAAGTGTGCCTGGACCTGTTCACTTTTGAGGTCACGTTAGAAGTTTGGTCATATAGAAGTTAAATCGTTTGCCCCCACCAAATTATTAAATAAATAAATTCAAGAATGTTTTTGGTTCCACCATTATACTGGGTGAACACTTTTCCACTTTACAGAATCAATCCAATCCATGGTCCAGCCAAATTCAAGCAAACCGAGTACCAGTAAAAGAGCTGAAAATCCCGAGAATCACCCATCAGGTTGGTGCTTTTACTTATATTTCCATCTATCAATAGAAGAAAAATACATATTTTGCTGGTCAGTCAGTGTCGAAAATTCTGCTGCACACTGTTGCATGTTACTTCACTTATAGTTTTGTGTAAGATAGGCATGCTTGCATAGTTCACACATGAACTGTGTTCATCAAATGAGAGAAAGATGCTAGTTCCTAAAACCGAGTAGTCTACACTTCCATTTTATATCATATTTACGCCAATCACTGTTTTTCAAATGAAAGGATAACATTTTCTATGACGATTGTGTAGTTGAATGGCATCTTTCCTTGTAAATGCTTTTACATCAATTGATCTCATTTGATAGCCGCAATCTAATCATGTACGATATTCTGAATGTTTCTACTTTTCGGATGATAATGTAAAGGGACATGAAGTGAGAGCTTAAATCTCGTGGGCACACGTGGCATGGAATCAGAACATATATGAATGATGGGAGTTTCTGCGAATTGCAGGTTGGAAGTTTTGCAGCAAAATCACTTGTAAAGGCTGTTGTTGCCTACGAAGTTTTGTAGTGTTAAGAGAGCACCACCACCCTTCCTGAGAGCAGCTTTTGCAACTGCTAATTTGATACATACACACACATATATATATATAACGCCAGCTAACATGTAATTATTAATACACCAAATTGTAAAATATTTTATTTTCCTGTTTTGACCTTTACTAACCTCCATTTCTAAAAAAAATGTTTTTATCTATTCATATTGCAATTTCATGATTTAGAAAGTTGGTGGTGTCGGCAGTTGCTGGCAGTGGAGTGAACTGCACTTCAAACAGTATCAACAATCACAGCATGCTTGTTTTTTTTCCCCCTCATTGTGGGTATCATCTTATTGGAGACATAGTGGTCCTTTTATTTTCAACTTTATCAAAGTTAAAAAGAAGCTTATTAGATTCTAAGATTTAGAGGAGCCATACAAATTACACTACGAGTGGAGGTCCTGTTATTAGAATATTTCCAAGTTGGAACGCATAATATTCTTCTTCTAAAGTGCCCTGCTACTACTAAAGCTAAACTTAGTGTGTTTTTTAGATTCCAGCCAGAATTCAGTACAATTCTATTGACATTCGAATCAGTCACCAGGCAAAAGAACTTAATATTGAAATTCCACTCGAATTAAGATTCGAATTAGTCGCAAGCATTTGATTAATTTGGTATTGTGACGTTGTAACTTGGAAACAATAACTGTTATAAAATAAAAAAACATTTATGATAAAGACATTAGAGGTCAAGTGAAAATGAATGATCCCCAAAAGATAATCTACTTGGCTGAACTCTTAGGGTGGTAATAACAAATCACAAATTCAAGTTCTAGAGGATACATTTAATTTAGAGTTTATATGAGATTGGGGTGCAATATATAAAGAAGAGGCTTGAAATTTCTGAGAATACGGGGCACAGATCTCGGGATTAATTAATAGTTGCGTGTAAGTTGATCTGAACACATTGATTATTAAAAAAAAAAAGTTTGAACCATCAATAAAAAAAAAAAAGTGAAAATGAATGAGTAGTTGGTAATAATGACTTTTGAAGTTGGGTAAAGACGATCTATGGAGTAATATCAGGTTAGCATCCAGATCAAAGTTGATAAACATCTTTACCAAACGGAGACGAAGTTGTGCTGGCACGAGGCCACCAAGAAATTTTGAAACCACGGGAAAGTTGATAGACCGATTCAGATTTTTGTATATTTTTGGATCTGAATCCGTCCCGATTTAGGCGGATTTCCATGAGATCTCGAATTTGTGGAGGTTTTTGCCATCCCTAAGTGGTATTTCTGAAACAAACAAACAGGTTATCACATATGTTTCTTTTCAAAGTCGAGTGTCAACTTTTACCTGTATTTCTAATTACGTATGAATGCGTAACCGGAAAAGTAAACAATAACTACTCATCAGGCACATAAAGTTAATGTGTGTGGGGATGGGGAAAAAATTGAGAACTATCATAGCCAATCTTAGAGGTAATTCCGGTTATCATATGAAAATTAATTGCAAAAAAAATCTAGTCATGTTATACTATGAAACCCTTACACTACAGAATTAGACCATTTAGCGTCGAATTGTTTCGACGCCATAAGTGACAATTTCGACGCAAATGATATTTAGCGTCGAAAAAATTAGATGTAAAAAATGGACGATAAAATGTCGACGAAAACCACTTTTAGCGTCGAAATAATTAACTGCGACGCTAAAAAACAGTATTCTGCGTCCAATTTATTTCGACGCTAAAGTAAACTGTTCGACGCTATATTGTATATTTGGCGACGAAATATATCGACGCAAAAATTCAAACTTTTAGCGTCGAAAGGTGTCGACGCTAAAGTATATTAAAAAAGTATTATATGTAAGCTTATAGCGACCATTTTTTTTACTATTAGCGTCGAAATTTTTCGACGCTAAAAGTGACTTTGAGCGTCGAAACTCGTCGACGCTAACGTATATTAAAAAGGAATTATATGTACGCTTACAACGGCCATTTTGTATACTATTAGCGTCGAAATATTCGACGCTAAAAGTAAAAATTTATTTTTTAAAAATTAGTAATTTACTTATTTTTGGTCTAAAATATTTAATTTAGTTGAAAAAAATGTAATTAATGACGAAATATTATATTGAAATTTGTTTTAGAAAAAAGAAATATTATATTAAATCTATTTGTTCAAAATGTTTATACAAAACCAAATATAAAATTAATTGCTACTGTGATGGGGGGACGCTCGAGCCCGATGCACTATGACTCATTGAGGCCTCGAACATCTGACGGAAAGCCAGCAGTTGCTGTTCCAACTGCTCCATCTTCTTCTCGTGGTCCACCATCTTCTTCTCGTGGTCCACCGTGACCTGTTGTAGCTTCTCCTTAGTCTGCTGCAGCTCGTCTCGGGTGCTGGCTAGGTCGTCTTTGTGGTGACTAACTCGTCTCGAAGAGAGACATTGTCCGAATTACCACTATTGCGTGCAGATGACGTTGGCTTCTTACGAGTGCCAAGACCAACGTTGTAAGCTGTCTGATTCTTGAAAACCAATTGCGACAGCTGCTCATCTGGTATGGGGTCGGTCCCTGTCTCCTGAGTTTGATGTTGGAGTTCCATCATTTCGTTATGTTTCAAAAAATAAGTTAATATTAGAATTTGAGAAAAAAATTTAACATATATAATATTAATTATTTTATTTTAAAAACTGAAACTTACATAGCAGCGTTCGGCTTCTTCATTTATCCATTTATTCTTGTCATTGTAATGCGTCACACGGAAAAAATCTGGAAATGATTGCACCTCACATGTGCTACTACTCTGTTATAAACATAAAATAAATTCAATATTATTCCAGATAGTAAAAACAATTAACTGTTAAATTTTACGTTAGGATATATTTACCTCAGAATGTTCGGCACGATGTTGGATAAATGGCTTCGAACCTCCACGGTGGTTAAAACGCAAGTGACTTCGATTTTCCGCCGCATTTGCGTGACATTTATCCTGTATTCACGAACACTGTAAGTACCGAAAACAAAGACAATTATAAATTTCCGTTTATTTCAAAATTTACCTCGTGTTTTTTGCTCGACCAAAGCTCACATAAGAATGTCCAGTCTTGTTCCTCTATAAAATCAGGTTTGTGTTGTGGAGCATTTGAAGGTCCATGTTCGTCGAATATTGGTTTCAGGACTTTTGTTCTATAATCTTTATAACTTTTCCCCATGTGGTAGTCAATATATGTTGGACATTCACTTGGGTCAGATCGAAGTCGAACCATTCCTACATGAAAATTCGAGTAAAAATAAGTATAAAATAAAAATGTTAAATAACAAACAATATCGAAAACTTACAAGTAGCGAAGGGAATAGCTGGTTCAGTTTCGTCTCCCACGGTATCTTTCTCCAAGATACGTAGTTTTGGGGAGCTTCATATCGAGCTGTAGCTCCTATGGCTGTATTAAACGCTGAATTATGTTGTCCGACTTGAGTTTGTCCATCATCTGATATCTCTATCCGGATACGCCCGTGAGCCTTAACGTACTTAGCCAACCCCAGGCCACGGGTGCGTCCTCGACCCTTCACTGTACTTGAATCACCTGTGCTAGCAGAGAAATCACCAGGGCCAGTTGCCCTTGCTGATGTAGATGGAGTCGCGGTAGCCCGTTTGCGATTGCCCGGTGCCATCTGCAAAAACCCGTCGCATTATCGTCATCAAATTCCAAAGTTCTTATACATATACATACATATCCATACAAGTCAATACAACTTAACAAAAGCGCTTATAACATCGAATGCTCACTTTCGTTTTCAATTCATTCATTCATTTATTCATTTCACATATGCATTCATTATTCACATCACCAATACATCACAAGGCACACAAAGCGAGTCAATCATATGTCCATAAGCTAAGTCCTCATTAACACTGTTCCCTTGCGGCATATCCTCCGCAATCATAAACCAATTCTGAGCATTACTAACACGCGAAAACCCCATAATTGATCTATCAAACAGTTATAATTAACCAAAGGGCACAAATTCAAACTTAACATTATATAACGGCGATTTTGATCAAACAGTTATAAATATTAACCAAAGATGATGATGATTTTGAAGACGAACAGCAGCATTCTGCTGTTCTGGGCAAAAATCATCATCATCATCATCATCATCATCATCATCATCATCATCATCATCATCATTCATCAAAAAATAATTCATCAATTCATCAATAATATCATCAATCTCATCCTCAAATTCATCAATTCATCCTCATAAACAATTTTAAATCAACAAAGGAGACTTACATGTTGATTTCCTTCGTTCGTCACTGTTGGAGATTCGAACAAAATGTTATGAATGAGTTTTTTGCTTCTGAGCCGAGGAAGAAGAGAAGCATTGGTTTTAGGGATTTAAAGGACATTTAGCGTCAAATAATTGACTTTTAGCGTCGCAGTAGTCGACGCTAATTGTTAAGCGGGTTATTGAAAAATTATGGTTTTTTTTCCGGGAAATTTAATTTTTATTTAGCGTCGAAATATAACATTCGACGCTAAAGTAAAGACATATAGCGTCGAAATACAATTGGCGACGCTAAATGTAAGACATCTAGCGTCGACTATAGTATTTCGACGCTAAATAATTTAATTTTTATTTAGCGTCGAAATAACATTCGACGCTAAAGTAAAGACATATAGCGTCGAAATACAATTGGCGACGCTAAATGTAAGACAATCTAGCGTCGACTATAGTATTTCGACGCTAAATAAAAATTAAATTTCCCGAAAAAAAAACCCTAATTTTTTAATAACCCCCTTAACAATTAGCGTCGACTACTGCGATGCTAAAAGTCAATTATTTCGACGCTAAATGTCTTTTACATCCCTAAAACCAGTGCTTCTCTTCTTCCTCGGCTCAGAAGCAAACTCATTCATAACATAGTTATACTATTAATCATTACGTTAATATTTCAACAATATCTAAAGAGTAATTAAATCAACAACCATACATTAATCCATAAAATTATTCATCCATCACAAAATACTGTAACTTCATAATTAATCACTATTATCGTCGGTATTTGAGGATTCGTGACTGGAATCGAAGTCATCTTCAGTGTCAAATTGTTCTTCACTTGCTACTTCAACGCTCACTTCAGAATGAGGAATTAGCTCAACGTCTGTACTAGATCGAGTTAATGTTATATTTTCAGGAACGTTGACAGTTGGTCCAACAAATATCTGTTCAGGAACTTCAAAATTGCCGGAGACTTCTTGTGTTTCATCTGATATGTCAACTCTATCTTTCTCCTGCGTGTCCCAAATGGCCATATGTTGTAACTTTTCTACCACCATCCATCCAGTTCCTAACTTAGGATCAGGTATATATATCACTGAACGTGCTTGCGTACAAAAAATGTATGGATCATTCTTGTACCAACAACGTTGAACATTAATTGACGTGAGATGATTACTAACTTGAATTCTCCTCTTTCTGGCATTAGTGTCAAACCACTTACATTGGAATAGCACAGTATGTCGTCTGGGTCGATATATGAACTCAATGACCGATTGCAATACGCCGTAGAAGTCAATTACATCTGAGCCGTGTTCTCCTTGGACTACAATTCCAGAATTTTGAGTCACATGATTAACATCTCGCTGTTCGGTATGAAATCTAACTCCATTGACAATACATCCACTGTACTCATACGCCTGCATTCGAGGCCCATAAGCCAAAGAAACCAACGAGGATTGCGAGTCCAATTGACCATTTTCCACTTGATTAATAATCTGACAATGAAATATATGTGTTAATATACAAACAACTGAAATGTCTAATGTTAGGATCAAAATAAATATAAAATATTATAACTTACAGTTGTCTCAAACCATTTAGGAAATTCTTTTTTGTGGGTTTCATCAACATTATGGTCACCAGCAATTTGTAGCATTGTTAGATGTTGCCTACAATAAATTATCACGGTTAATGTATGGAAAAAATTCAGTAATGATGCACCAGAAAAACTTACGTTAAATACGGTTGCACTTCATCACAATTACTCAATATAAACCAATGCGCATGTTGAACTTCCTGACGGGTTAGTAATTTGACACCTACTACTACGCCCCAAATGGTCTGTAATTTTGACGGAACACTGTGATCTCTTGCCTATTACTTGCATCTCCATCATAGTTTCGTGGCCGACGATTGAAATGAGTTTCAATATTCTGCATGTACATCGAACAAAATGTTATTGCTTCATTTATTATAACAGCTTCAGCTATTGAACCTTCAGGTCGTGCCTTGTTTTTGACATATTGTTTGTAATCTCCCAAAGCTCTGCAGATATGACAACAAGTTTGCATTAACACTAATTCTATGCACATAAAAACGGTTACAAATTTTCTTATAAAAACTGTATATATATATATATATATATATAGTACCTCTCAATGGGATACATCCATCTGTAATGGACATGACCTCCCTTTCTAGCTTCATCCGGTAAATGCACAGCCAGATGTACCATGACATCAAAGAAAGCGGGTGGCAAAATTCGCTCCAGCTTGCATAGGATTATCACGATTCCTCGCTCAAGGTCGTCAATAACAGATGTGCTTAATGTCCTCTGACACAATTGTTTAAAGAAGCCACATAGATCAAGTACGGCGTCGCATACATTCGGGGGGAGATAAGGTCGAATGCCAACAGGAAGAAGAATCTCGAGCAACACATGACAATCGTGACTCTTTAATCCCGTTATTGTATCATCTCTGACCCAACGCCCAATATTGGATGCATAATTATCAGGGAATTTAACCATTTTCAGCCAATCACAGAATGATTTTCTCTCCGATTGATTGAGCACATAACTAGCATGAGGCTTAATAAAACCTCGAGAGGAGTCTTGTAAATGCAATTCACTGCGAATTCTAAGATCTTGTAGGTCCAATCTAGCATTTACAGTGTCTTTTGTCTTACCCGGAATATTGAATAGTGTACCCACTAAACTCTCACAATATTTTTCTCTATATGCATTACATCCAAATTATGTCGCAAACTCAGAGTCCCCCTAATATTCTAACTCAAAGAAAATACTTTTTCCTGTCCAATTCAACTCTTCAGGTAACCGTTTTCGATTTTTACTCTATTATTAGGATGTTTACCTGGTGTGCTGTCTTTGAGATGTTGATGTTGGCAAAGTATGTCAAATGCAGACAATCGACTGGGCTTACTCTGAGGTTCATGTTGCCCGTTAAATATTTACTCCTCCGCCAATGATGACTCGACTCGAAATCTCCTGTGCCCTGTGTATCCGATTTTATTCCGTAATCGTTGCGAAGGTGTATGATCCGCACAACTGGACATGCCATGTATCCCTTAGTGCTCCATCCAGATAATGAACCATAGGCTGGAAAAATCATTAATGGTCCATAATAATGCGGCATGCATATGAAAATACTGCTCTGAAGCTGCATCATAGGTATGCACACCCACATTCCATAATGTTTGTAACTCCTCGATCAATGGTCTCAAGTAAATATTATATCTTTACCAGGTGAACGTGGACCAGGGATAAACAATGACATAAACATGAACGGATCCTTCATACATTTCCATGGAGGTAAGTTATATGGAATGACAATAACGGGCCAGATGCTATAAGAGTTGTACATATTCCCAAATGGGTTAAAACCATCAGAGGCAAGACCTAACCTGACATTACGGGGGTCCTCAGCGAAACGGGGGTACATGTCATCAAATTCATTCCATTCGGTTCCGTCCGCAGGATGTCTAAGTATGCCCTCCGCACCGATCCTCTTTTCATGATGCCACATCATATCAGTCGCTGTGTGTCGTGACATGAACAATCTCTGCAGCCTGGGCGTTAAAGGGAAATATCGCAATATCTTTTGAGGCACTTTCTTCCCCATACCACGGACTTTGTACCGACTTTCACCACATATCGGAAATGTTCAAGTGATTCATACTCGGCACGAAATAATACACAATCAAACTTACAAGCATGAATGGATTCATACCCCATTCCCAGATCACGCAACATTTTCTTTGCCTCGTAGTACGACTTAGGCAATTCGCTTCCAACCGGTAACATTTGGGCCAGTAACTCTAACATCATATCGATACTTTTGTTGGTCATTCTGTTGATCACTTTAATGTGTAATAATTTCACAACGAAATTCAAGATCGACATTCCAGCACCTTCGAATGGAATTTTTTTTGCCTCATCAAGTAGTTCACTAAATAATTTTGATCATTTCCACTTAACACTGGCATGTCGCCACTAACACTATGACCAAGTTGTGGACCTTGTAAGTCATGCAAAATATCGGCGATCTCATCGTTTGCAGGTTGATTGTAACTACTGCTCCCTTCGCCGACATCAAAAAACCGTGACTGAGAATGATACTGCTCACCGTGATAAATCCACGTACGGTAAGTTGGTGATATTCCTGGCATGTATAAATGATTATGAACTTCATCTAACCGCTTCCTTTTCCTATTCAAACAATTTGCACATGGACAACGAACACGACCTTCTGCATCAATGTGTTGCTTTGCGACTTCCATAAACTCAGACACTCCATTACGATATTCAACACTCAATCTATCCAGAGAGCTCATCCATTTCTATCCATTTCAGCAGAATACCTAAATATAATAATATAATTATTAGATATCATTTTACAGTAATCAACATTACTAATTCAGTAATACTTAATTTAAGCATATATATATATATTTGGTTGATAATTAAATAGTTTACAAAAAAATTATATTTTATTAATTAATATACTTACTCTACATATATGAATCATAAATCATACAAACAACATATAAACAACATATAAAAATCATAAAAATTGAAAATAATAAAGAAATATGAAAGAAAATTACTTATCGGAAATTGATTACAATTTTATTGAAAATTTTTAGGAGAGATGTGAGGCTGTAGAGGAGAAATTCTCAGATTTCAGAGGATGAAAATGAAGAGAATGAGAGAAAAAACAGAGGGGGAGAAGGGTTGGTGGCATTCTGCATTTTAATCTATCTTTAGCGTCGAATCTGATTATTCGACGCTAATTGTTGTAGTTTTTAGAGTCGAAACAACAATTTCGACACTAAATGTTGCCGTTTTTAGCGTCGAAACCGTTTTTTCGACGCTAAATATAAAAAATTAGCGTCGGATTTAATTTAGACGCGAAAGAATCAAGGATCTGTCGGTGGAAGCTTCATAACTCTTTAGCGTCGAAAATTGTTCGACGCTAAAAGTATTATTTTTGGCGTCGAATATTCAATTCGACGCTAATTGTATACGTTTTTAGCGTCGAAACCGTTTTTTCGACGCTAAATATCAAAAAGCTAGCGTCGAATTTAATTTAGACGTGAAAGAATCAAGGACCTGTCGGTGGAAGCTTCATAACTTTTTAGCGTCGAAAATATTTTCGACGCTAAAAGTATTATTTTTGGCGTCGAATATTCAAATTCGACTCTAATTTTGTGGTTTTTAGCATCGAAAGTTTTTTTTTTTCGACGCTAACATAAAAAATTTAGCGTCGAATTTAATTTAGACGCGAAAGAGTCAAGGATTTGTCGGTGGAAACTTCATACCTTTAGCGACGATATATGTTCGACGCTAAAATTATATTTTTGGCATTACTCCTTTTACTTTCCGTTTTTCGACGCTAAAAGTGTAATATTTGGCGCCAAAAATTATTGCAATAATATAATTATTCAGCGTCGAATATTATTCGACGCTAAGTTCTGTTTTTAGCGTCGAAGATGGTTTCGACGCTAAAACATTAATATTCTGCGTCGAAATTTTATTCCGTCGCTAAAAATATGACATATAGCGTCGACAATGATATTCGACGCTAAAACTAACTTTTAGCGTCGAATAATGTTTCGACGCTAAATATTTGGACGCTAAAAGCCATAATTCTTGTAGTGTTAAAAGCCATGTCCAGGTTAAAAATGGCAGGCACAATATCTATTCTCTATAATTATAGTATGATTTGGAAAGAGCTGTAAGAAAGTCTATGAACCAGGTAAGCCTCAAATACTCCTGTAAAAATATTAATTTCTGCTCATGTACCGTGCTTTGTGCAGCAACTCAGGGGCTGATAGAAGATATAATCTTTTGTAAATGTCAGATTGAATAAGTGGAGTTACATATTTTGAAGAGTTACATGTTTTGAATGAAAAAAATTATTAAAAAAATAAAAATTTAATTGAGAGTTACAAGCTTTGAATGTAGAGTTGTTACAATTTTGAAAAAAAAGAATTAGAATTTAACCTTGGAACCTCATCCCATAATGGAAAGATACAGTACTAAATTTTTATTACTAAGGTGTTATGTTGTGAAGTGGGTTTGGGCCCCAAGGGGTACACATTTTTGTGGAAGAGTGAGGAGCTAGGCCAAAGTTGGTTCTCCACACGGTGCGGGTGCATATATTCTTTTTAGAGAAAATATATTTAAATTTTTTCAAAATTTAATAAAAGAAACTTGTAACAGCTTATTTATTTATAATTTTTTACGTGTGAATTAAGTGAGTTGTTCAGCGTTTTTACTTTGTATTTATTTTGTTTTCAACATAGACCGGTAACTAGGATTACGTCTATTCGTGTGCTTATTTCTCTTGCTGCAATCCATGATTTTTGTGTGCATCAAATGGATGTTAAAACTGATTTTTTGAATGTTCTGGGCAGAGCCGCGAAACGTATTAAAGAGAGCGACATAGTCCACGACTCAACCCAGTTCCGTTTTTAATTTCTTGGTGAACGGTAATATTGTTCTGCAACTAAGTATTTTATTTCTACAATTTTAAGACGATTGATATCTTCATGTCTGCTTCTGTTTCTGCTATTGCTGCCATGAACACTATTGCTTTTGATTATGTTGCAATTGATTTGAACAAACTGTTTCGATTTCAAGGATTTCATTTTAAACGCTGGAGATTAAAAATGATGTTTTTCCTCACTGTTAAAAAGTTAGCGAACTTTTGTGTGTCTGAAAACCTGAATTGCCTGATGATCCTACCGTAGTCCAAATTAGGGAACATGAAAATTAGGAAGAGAATGATTTTATATGCAAAAACTATATTCTGAATGGCCTGTCTGATGAATTGTATGATATATATAGTTCTAGGAAAACTGCCAAGGATGTTTGGGATGCCCTTCAGAATAAATATGATACTGAAGAGATTGGGTCTAAAAAATATGTTGTTAGCCGTAATCTTAGGTACCAAATGGTAGATGATAAATCCGTAGAAACCCAATCCCATGAACTACAAAAAATAGCCCATGAGATTATATCTGAGGGTATGTCTCTAGATGAATAATTCCAAGTAGCTGTCATAATTGACAAACTACCCCCATCTTGGAAAGATTTTAAAGGTACCATTAGGCATAAAACTAAGGAATTTTCCCTAGAAAGTTTGATTACACGCCTTCGCATAGAAGAGGAAGCCCGCAAACAGGATCAAAAAGAAGAGATCCTAGTTGTGTCAAACAAAAAAAAATCTGCCTCAATAGTCCTGAAACCTAATGGTAAAAATATGAAGAAAAATTTTCCCCCGAGAACAACAAAAACCATAATCACCAAAACCCCAACAACAAAACTCAAAATAAACAGAACAAGCAACAACCTCCCTCAAGAAATGAAAATGGCCAGTTCAAATGTTACAACTGTAGCAAACTAGGGCATCTTACTCAGAACTGTCGGAATAAGCGTTCTGCTCCACAAGCGAACCTTACGAAGACCAACTTGTTGCTATGATCTCTGAGATCAACATGGTTGGTGGATCCGAGGGTTGGTGGGTTGACACTAGCGCTTCTCTCATGTCTACTTTGATTGTGCTTTGTTCAAGTCCTATGCGGAAGTTGCTGATAATAAAGTGCTGCTGGAAGACTCCCATACCACTATGGTTGCTGGGACTGGTGACGTGGAACTGAAGTTCACTTATGGGAAGACCATTATTCTTAAGGATATGCAGCACAGTCCTGAGATAAGGAAGAACTTGGTTTCAGGCTATCTCTTGACAAGATTGGGTTTACACAAACTATTGGGGTTGATTTGTATACTCTCACCAAAAATAATGTTTTTGTGGGAAGTGGTTATGCTACTGATGGAATGTTCAAACTTAATATTGCTATTAATAAAATTGATTCTTCTGCTTACATGTTGTGTTCCTTCAATATTTGGCATGCTCGAATTTGTCATATTAATAAACGAATTATTAAGAATATGAGTAACTTAGGCTTAATTCCTGAATTATCTCTGAATGATTTTGAAAAATGTGAATTCTGTAGTCAAGCAAAATCACTAAAACGCCACATAAATATGTAATTAGAGAATCTGAACCGTTAGACTTAATATATTCAGAAATTTACGAGTTTGGTGAAAAATTGACTAGATGTGGAAAACGACACTTTATCACATTTATCGATGATTGTTTAAACTATGCTTACGTTTATCTAATGAAAAATAAAAATGAAGTGTTTGACATGTTTAAAACATTTCACTCAGAAATTGAAAACCAATTTAATAGGAAAATTAAAAGATTTCGAAGTGATAGAGGCACTGAGTATGACTCTACATTTTTTATTGAATACTATAAATTGCATGGTATTATTCATGAGAAAACTGCACCATATTCTCATGAAATGAACGGAAAAGCCGAAAGGAAAAATAGAACTTATGCTGAAGCTGTAGTTTCTATTTTACTTAATTCTGGTGTTGCCTCATTTTGGTGGGGAGAAATTTTATTGACTATTTGTTATGTTCTGAATAGAGTGCCTAAGTCAAATGATAAAGTTTCACCTTATGAAATTTTAAAAAATAGAAATCTAACCTGTCTTACCTTAGAACTTGGGGCTGTCTTGCTTATGTCAGAATCCCTGACCCAAAAAGGATTAAAATTGCGAGTAGGACATATGAATATGTTTTCATTAGTTATGCTGTTAATAATAAAACATATGGATTTTATGATTTGAAAAATCATGTCGTGGTTGAATCTGTTGATGCTGGTTTCTTTGAAAACAAATTTCCTTTTATTTTAAAGAATAGTGAGGGCTCGTCCTCTAGCATTAATCCAATGGTAGAACATAATGAATCTGATAAAGAAATAGAATCTATATCTAGAAGGAGTAAACAATCTAGAACAATTAAAGATTTTGGTCCTAACTTTTATGTATACACCTTAGAAGAAGATCCTACTAATATAAAAGCAGCATTGTCATCTTTAGATGCTAATTTGTGGCAAGAAGCAATATAAGATGAAATGAGTTCTTTAGAGACTAATAAGACTTGGAATTTAGTAGATTTACCTCCAGGTTGTAAATGGATACTTAAGAAGAAATTAAAATCAGATGGTTCAGTAGATAAATATAAGGTTAGACTTGTTGCCAAATGGTATAGACAAAGAGAAATATAGATTTCTTTGACACTTTTTCACCAGTAACTAGGATTACATCTATTCGTGTGCTTATTTCTCTTGCTGCAATCCATGAACTTGTTGTGCATCAAATGGATGTTAAAACTACTTTTTTGAATGGAGAATTAGAAGAAGAGATTTACATGGATCAACCTGAAGGTTTTGCAATAAATGGTCAAGAAAATAAAGTTTATAAACTTGATAAATCTCTATATGGATTAAAACAGGCACCGAAACAATGGCATGAGAAATTTGATAACCTAGTTTTAGCAAATGGATTTAAGGTGAATGAAAGTGATAAGTGCATATACTATAAATCAGAAAATAAGATGTGTTCTATTATATGCTTGTATGTGGATGATATGTTTATCTTTGGTTCCAATATCCATGTTGTGAATGATGTTAAATCTATGCTTTGTGCTAATTTTGATATGAAAGACTTAGGTGAAGCAAGTGTAATTTTAGGTATTAAAATTACTAGGTCAGAAAATGAAATTACTTTAGATCAATCACATTGCATTGAGAAAATCTTGAAGAAGTATTATTACTTTGACTGTAAACCTGCTAGTACACCTTTTGATCATAGTGTAAAGTTGTTCAAAAAAACCGGTGACAGTGTTAGACAAACAGAGTATGCGAGCATCATTGGTAGCTTTCGTTATGCTACTGACTCTAATAATCATACGACATTGCCTATGTCGTAGGATTATTATGCAGATTTACTAGTAGACCTTGTATGGAGCATTGGCAATGCTATTGAGAGGGTTATGAGGTACCCGAAAACGACCATGAACCTATGATTACACTATCAGAGGTTTCCCGCTGTTATTGAAGGATATAACGATGCTGATTGGAACACCTTTTCAGATGATTCCAAGGTTACTGGTGGATATATTTTCAACATAGCTGGTGGGGATGTTTCTTGGAAATCCAAGAAACAAATCATCTTAGCTCAATCCACTATGGAGTCTGAGATGATTGCACTGGAATCTGCTAGTGAAGAAGTAGCTTGGTTGAGAAGCTTGCTATCATAAATCCCTTTATGGGAGAGACCGATACCAGCTGTATTGATCCAATTTGATAATACCACGGCTATTGCAAAGATTCAGAATCGTTATTATAATGTTAAGAGATGACAAATACGTCGTAAGCACATCACAGTTAGAGAATATCTCTCTATTAGAGTTGTAAGAGTGGATCATGTACGGAGTGATGATAACTTGGCTAATCCTTTGACGAAAGGTTTAACAAGAGAGAAGATATTCAATACTTTTAAAAGAATGGGACTATTGCCATTAAATAATTAGATTACTTGTGATGGTAACCCGACCTATAGACTGGAGATCCCAAGAAATAGGTTCAATGGGTAATAACAAGTCATAAAGTAATGAGAGTTGAATCATGCTAATAATCGACGAGTTCCATTCTGAGAGCATGATATCTTGAAGTGATGTAAGGATGAGTTATTTAACTCTTAATGTGTTCTATACTCTATATAGAGTGGAATACCTAGCTACATGAGTACTCTTGATTGACGCACCAATGTGAATGTAGAAGTGAGGCCGCTTATTATGAAACATTTGGCAAAAGGTTTCTAGAGCATTCATTATATTAGGATATACATGCACGGTCGTAATGCACAAGTTTTTTGACCACACTTAATGGTTTGTATGTCTAACGTTGTTAGAGATAGAATTCAAAAATACGAGTTACTCTAGTATAATCTGAATCGTCAACACTATGTAAAGGTTCAAGTCGATAGACATCTTTATTTATGCACGACCTTATATTATATTGCTCGATGAAAATGTTTTATTAAAATTCAAGTGGGGGATTATTGTTAATGTGAATCTGAATAAGTGGAGTTACATATTTTGAATGAAAAAATTGTTACAAAAATAAAAATTCAATTGAGAGTTACAAGCTTTGAATGTAGAGTTCTTACAATTTTTGAAAAAATAGAGTTATAATTTAGCTTTGGAACCTCATTCCATAATGGAAAGATACAACACAAACTTTTGTTTATAAGGTGTTATGTTGTGAAGTGGGTTTGGGCCCCAAGGGATACCCACTTTTGTGGAAGAATAAGGAGCTAGGCCAATGTTGGTTCTCCATACACACGCATGCGCACCGCCGCCGTTCGTCGGTCGGTCGGTTCAGGACGGGTGCGGGTGCATATAAATATATTATTTTTAGTGAAAATACATTTAATTTTTTCTTCAAAAATTAATAAAAGAAACTTGTAACAGTTTATTTATTTATAATTTGTAACACGTTTCTTATTACTATTTAAATATTATTACTGTTATGAAACAATTAACATTATAAACGTTTTCAATTCATTTTATTAACGTCTCAGTTTTTATTTGTTTTAAATTTTATTTTAACGTGTGAATTAAGTGAGTTGTTCAGCATTTTTATCTGGGCTTTAATTACAAACGGTCAAATTTTTCTCCTATAAAAAGCTACTTCACGTTTTGAGAAATAGGGCGAGAAAAATAGAACTGAGAGGAGCAACTTGAAAATATAGAACAGATAGCAATTTTTCTTTTTCTTTGTGTGAGCAACTTAATTTTACTATACCGTGCACTATTGGAAATCGAGACTTGGGTAAGGCGCTGTACGATTTGGGTGCGAGTATCAATCTCTTGCCCTTGTTCATCTACAAACAGTTGGGCTTAGGTGAGGCATATCCAACCACCATCATATTATAGCTAGAAGATAGATCCCTCACCTGCCCATAATTAATAGTGGAGGACGTGTTGGTTAAGTGGAAGTTCTACTTCCCGCTTGACTTCATTGTTCTTGATATGGAGGAGGATCATTATATCTCGATCATCCTTATGAGACCTTTCTTGGCAACAGTCAGAGCAATCATTGATATGCATAAATGTGAACTGACAATGGGCGTTTCCTAGTAATATCAAAGTAAATCCAAATGAACAGTGTCAGGTCATTACTCTCATGAGTGGGAAAGAGATTAGAGTTACCCCTAAGGAATAGCATTCAAGATAAAGAAGCAACACTTTAGGAGGAAACAATAACGAAAGAAGAGAATAGTGCAACAATTCCTCCGTATAAGCCACCCACATCCCGGAGAACCATTTGCCATATCCCTAGCGCTTTCAAAGGAAGATAATGTATGATCAATTTGCCAAGTTTCTTGATATCTTAAAAAAACTCCATATCAACATCAACGTTGCAAATGTGTTAGAATAAATGTCTAACTATATGAAAATTATGAAAGAAAGAGGAAGTTGGCTGATTTTGAAACAATAACACTCACACAAGAGTGTAGTGCCATTGTACAGAAGAAGCTCCCTCATTTGAAGGATCCTGGAAACTTTTCTATACAATGCACTATTGGAAATCGAGACTTTGGTAAGGTGCTGTGCGATTTGGGTGCGAATATCAATCTCTTGCCATTGTCCATCTACAAACACTTGGGCTTAGGTGAGGCAAAGCCAACCACCGTCATATTGTAGCTAGTAGATAGATCCCTCACCTGCCCACGAGGAATAATATAGGACGTGTTGCTTAAGGTGGATAAGTTTTACTTCCCGCTTGACTTCCTTGTTCTTGATATGATAAGGATCATGATATCCCGATCATCATTGGGAGACATTTCTTGGCAACAGTCAGAGCAAATATTGATGTGCACAAATATGAACTGACAATATGGGTGTAGAACGAAAAAGTTACATTTATTGTTTTCAAAGCCATGTCTAGTCCTCAAGGTGATGAAAAATGTCGCATGATAGATATTGTAGAGAAGAGAGTTGTAATAGACAATGACCATGTGTTAGGTGTGTCTCCATGTATTCATGCCAACATGCAGGGTGAACCAGCAATCAAGAGGCCAACAAACATAGTGAAGCCATGCATAAAAAACCCTTCGCAGTCGAAATTGAAACCGATCCTAAGGCGCTATAAAAAGAGGAACTCAAGAGTTAATGCTCGCCTGAAGATGATCCCTGGAAAGTTAAAAAAGAGGTTGAACTAATTTTGCAGCATGTGCAGTCCAGAATTTCAAAATGGTAGAAAATTTACAGATTCTGACCTAATGGTGGAGCACATAGCTGAACCGTCAATGGACCCTGGGACTATCCATGGATAAATTATCGCAGCCAGCCAAATAATATTTTCATGTCATAATCAACGGTGGATAACAAAGAAGAAAGCATATGAGACTACCTGGTCTGCTACATTGAAGCCACCATGATCTTTTGGGTGGTTACATTTGACTGAAGACGTTAAACTTAGCGCTAGCGATGAGGCAACCCACACATTTTTTTTTGCATTTTTAGTTTTTCATTTTTAGTTTTATTTCTTATGTGCTATATATTTGCATGTTTATTTAGACATGTATTATCGAGAGCAACATGGCCAATGCAATTAAGAATCCGATAGGTACCAATCAATATGGCGGTACACCAAACCTAATCCCACGCGGTAGTGTCGTTCCACTCTATATTCTTAATTATTTTGTTACATTGAGGATAATACAACTGCTAAGTTTGGGGGTGTGCATCTATGCTGCGTGTGTTTATTTGCTGTGTGATTTTTACCTGAGAAAAAAATCCTAGGGACTATAACATAATTCTTATGATGAAGTTGTTTGTTTTAATATGAAATGTTAGAAAACGATATGTGTTTGAATGTATTTTATCTGATGTCTTGAGTAGGTGATCTAGGTTAGGCTCATTCGCAGTTAAAAGAAAGTTTCTATTAGTAAGGAGTTGATAAAATGACTAGTTGAGATAATAGGTTGACAATGAATGACCGTTTGCTTAGATATTTATCTCTAACTGTTATATTTAGAATAATTTTTCTTTCTTTTTCTTTTATTTTATATTTTATTTTGTATTTCTTTTCTTTTTTGTTGTATTTTCTGCATCTAATTTATTTCTTTGCATTTGTGTAGATCCAAGATGTCCTGATTGATCCTAAATGAATCCTAAACCCAAACACCCCACATACAGACAAACCATGTACTTGATTCTTCAAGGTTACAAGAGACATAAAACTTAATTAAAATGAAGGTTGTATTTTGCCAAAGAATTTCTTGAATCATCCCAATCTAGAGATTCCTCCATAATTTTTTGTGAGAACCTAATTCGAGAAATTGAGACAGCTGAACGAGAAATTCAATTGAGAT
Source organism: Zanthoxylum bungeanum (assembly GCA_019454045.1). Taxonomy (NCBI): domain Eukaryota; kingdom Viridiplantae; phylum Streptophyta; class Magnoliopsida; order Sapindales; family Rutaceae; genus Zanthoxylum; species Zanthoxylum bungeanum. The sequence goes on along the minus strand of SKCR01045149.1, from coordinate 13,513 downwards.
CTGAATTGACAAGAATCAGAGGAAATTTTTAGATCTAATCAATACATTTGTATTTTTTTCATGTTCATTCTTTTCTTTTGTCATTTATTTTTACTTATTTATTATTTTTTTCTTTTTGTAAGTATTGCATTTGCATATTTAAATTTTAGCATATAGTTTGCATTTAGGTTGCATGAGACATTGGTCTTGATCATCTAGCGATAGATTAAATAGAGAGTGTTCATCACCTTCATTGTCAGTCAAAATGGCCGAGACCCAAAATGAAAACCCACATGCCCGAGTTGAAAATCCAGTTGATCAGAAAGAAAATGAGTCTCAACATGACGATCTTAATCATCCTAGAACATTCAGACAATTCATGAATCCCACTAGGACAAGATCACCATCTTGCATTATTTTCCCCCAGATGCATCACGTTTCAATTTTGAACCAGGTGTCGTCCAAATTTTACCACATTCCGCGGTCTAGAATTAGAAAATCCTTATCAGCACTTGAGAGAATTTGAAGAGGTATTAACACTTGCACAAACCAAAATTGCAGCATGGATATAATTTGATTAAAGTTTTTTCCCTTTTTTTAAAGGATAAAGCTAAAATTTGGCTTTAGAACTTTAGGTCAGGATCCATCAGAACATGGAATGATTTGCAAGAGTAGGTTTTGAAAAAATTCTTTCCCCATTATAGGACAAACTCCTTTAAGAGAAGAATCACAACTTTCACACAAGAGTCAGGGGAAACAATTACCAATATTGGGAGAGATTTAAGAGATGTTGAATGTTTTTCCATATCAAAGGTTTGAAACATGGAGGCTGGTTTCCTACTTCTACGAGGGTTTAACACCATAAGGTAGACAAGTAGTGGAAATGATGTCTAATGATGAGTTTAAGGACAAAAATCCCAAAGATGCTAAAGAAATCGAGGCATTAGAAATGAGGAAGAATGATCATGTCAAGTCAATTAAAAAAGTCACATGTCAAATCTGTAATTCAAATGAACATGTCATACAAGTTTGTCCAACCTTGCCAGCCCTGCAAGAATATCTCCACGACCAAGTCAGTTACATGTCACACAAGTTTGTCCAACCTTGCCAGCCCTGCAAGAATGTCTCCACGACCAAGTCAGTTCCATAAACACCTTCAAGAGACCAAATCAAAACCCATACTCCCAAACCTACAATTCTGGTTGGAGAAACCATCTAAACTTCAATTGGTGGAAAGATAACCAAGCACAACCATCGTAAGAACCTCCTAAGGTACATCAGAATTTCCAAAATTCCTAGAATTATGCACCATATGTCCCACCGCCTAGGAGAACCCTTGAGGATACCATGCATGCATTCATTGAGAAACATGAAGCCATCAATAACCAAAATGTGCAAACATTGATTGATCTGAAATATACTTTCTCCAAAATCACATATGTATTGACCATTAATGAGAAAGAAAAGTTTCATGTACAACCCCAGTCAAACCCCAAGAGTCATCAAAATCCTCACGAGGGTAGTTCTGGTTGTCAACACTTAGACCAAGTCAAATCTGTTATTACTCTTTATAGTGGTAAGGTCATCCACATACCTATTCTTGAACCTCGTGAAGTTGAAAATAAATCAAATTCAGAGGGTAAGGAATGAGTTGATGAACCATTACCTATCGCTGATGATAATAATTTTTCTCATGCACCTCCATTTCCTCAAGCATTAAAAACAAAGAAATTGAACCATTCTCCAGAGATATATGAAATATTCAAACAAGTAAAGGTCAATATTACTTTGTTAGATGTCATCCACAGATACCATTTTATGCCAAATTTCTGAAAGACTTGTGCACCGTTAAAAGAAAACATCAGGTAAGAAAGAAAGCTTTTCTAGCTGAACAGTTAAGTTCCATTCTTTTAACCAATAATGCATTAAAATACAAGGACTCTGGTTGTCCAACTATTTCATGTATGATTGGAAATAAAAAAATTAAACATGTTTTGCTTGATCTTGGAGCCAATGTCAATTTGCTTCCATTTTCGGTTTACCAACAACTTAATATTGGCGAGTTAAAACCAATTTAAAGTACTCTTTTACTTGCCGATAGATCAGCCAAGATACTGAAATAAATTATGAAAGACATGTTATTACAAGTCGATACATTCGTACATCCCGTAGATTTTATTGTCTTGGAAACACAACCTGTAACAGACATTTATAAGCCAATTCCTGTAATACTTGGTTGTCCATTTTTGGCAACAACTAATGCTTTAATTAATTGCAGGAATGAAATCATGAATTTATCCTTTGGCAATATGACCATGGAGGTTAATGTTTTTAACATGTGCAAACAACCATAAGATAAGGACAATGAAACCGAGTTTATGGAACTAATTGAACCAATTTTGGAGGAACATATTCAAGGAGGTTTATCCGCCCCTATGGAAATTTATACAGCTAATTTTCTTGAATCAAGTACGCAATTAGATTTGGATATTCATAATGATTTTTTACTTGATTCTACACAGGTACTAAAAGGCGATAGAGAGAACTAAAATTTGTGGAACTAGGAACACTGGAAGAAGAAAAACATGAGGAAGCACCCACATTGGAATTAAAGATTTTGCCAAAAGGATTAAAGTATGCATTTCTTGGAGATGAACAAACTTACCTTGTGGTAATTTCTTCTTCCCTCACAAGCAATCAAGAAGGTAAGTTGTTGAATGTGTTGAGAGAATATAAATTGGTAATTTGATGGACTTTAAAAGACTTAAAAGGCATTAATCATTTGATCTGCACACATATAATACATTTAGAAGATAATGCTATGACATATCGTCCACCCTAAATAAGATTGAACCCTCACATGAAAGAACTGGTAAAAACAGAAGTCCTTAAACTTCTTGATGTAGGCATTATCTACCTTATCTCCGATAGTAAGTGGGTAAGTCCTACAAAGTTGTACCTAAAAATTCTAGAATAACAGTCGTAAAGAATGATAAAAGAGAATCAATTCCAACTTGGATGTAATCTAGTTGGCGTATGTGCATCGACTATAAAAAAACTAAATGATGCCATTAGAAAAGATCATTTTCCTTTACTATTTTTTGACCGAATTTTAGAAAGAGTAGCAGGAAATCCCTACCATTGATTTCTTGATGGTTACTCATGTTATTATCAAATTCTCATTATTTTAGAAGACCAGGAAAAGACCACATTCACATGTCCATTTAGGAAAATTCCTTTTAGACTTTGTAATACACCAGCAACATTCCAACGATGCATGTTAAGCATATTTAGTAACATGGTTGAACATTGTTTAGAGGTCTTTATGGATGATATAACTGTTTTTGAGAACTCATTTGATAACTACTTGAATAATTTGGAAAATGTGTTGAAAAGATGTGAAGAATAAAGACTTGTTTTAAACTGGAAAAAATATAATTTCATGACTAATTCGAGAATTATTTTGGTTTACGTTGTGTCATATAAAGGTATTGAGGTTGACAAGGCAAAAATAGAGATAATCTCTAAATTTCCACCACCAAAAACAGTCAGGGAAATGTTGGGTTTCTACTATAGTCCCAAGATCAATTTAAGCATTTAAACATGTGAATACAACAAAGAAGTATGGTGGAATCATACTTACATTGATCGGCTTTTGCGATGCGAGGAACAACAAAAAATCTTCAAGCTTTTCTTCATGAAGCTCACGGCTTTGGCCTCCATTTTTGTGCTCCATGATTTCTCCATACTCCAAGCTTTAAGTGTGCATTCCATGCTCAAGGGTTAGTTTCCCTATCACCTTTGTAAGACTCCAAATGTGTGCTAGCACTTAGGAAATTTTGCCACAAAATTTCTATTTCCCTTTGATGAGTTTCGGCCAAGCCAAAACCTTTGAGAGGGAGAGAATTTCGGTCAAGAAGGAAGAAGAAGAGAGATAGAGGAAGTTGTAAATTGTATATATGGTATTTGATTTTCAAAAAAACAAAATAACCATTCACCAAATATCATTTTCCAAGAAAATAGTACAAGGCTTTAAAAGCCTTTCAACTATACCCATCACTCATGAATAGTGACTGGTTGTCAATCACTCAAAGTGACAAGACATCCATCACTTGAATGACAAGTGATGTGACTTGTGGGCCGCACTTGAATTCGAAATGCGAGTGAGCCCGCAAACATTCCCGGGCTCGGGTTCGCTAATTCTGAATTAACAAATTTTCCGTTGCGACGTAATTAAATCAAATTTAATTAAATAATTGTGCCTAGCAAAATTACTATTCACATCGCTAACGAATTAATTCTAAATTAACTCGTTCGCCCGAATTAAAATCTAATTTTAATTCCGCGTCGAAATCCAATTTCGTTTAATATATCAAATATATAATTTATCGATTAATTCCAAATTAATCGTTCTCTCTCTTTAATTAATATTTTATCCCAGATAAAATATCTTCGTAATTAATCCTAGATTAATTTTCTCTCTCATTTAATTAATCCCAGATTAATAATGTGCGAGTCATACGTCATCGGTGAATCTTCGGGAAGCGACCCATGAGATCCCTGGATATGTTGGCAGTAAATCCGGTCGTCGGACTATCCGAACACGTACGTACATAATACTACATTTTTACCGATTTACAAGACATGGTTGGCTTCTAGCAAAGCACCGTGCCTACCCAATTCTCCAGAAATATTCTTAAAGGAATATGTAATCTTATCAGGCGTAGTATACGTAGTATTGCGTATTGCGATCCATCATCGGATGTCACGTGCTAGGCCTGGGGCTAGAATTGTGTCTGCCCCGTACGAAGCACATATCGAATCTCTGGTAACTAGTCTCTATAATCGGATAAACATGACCTAGTCATAATATCCCGATAGCTGCAGCATATAAGAGCACCAGTTCCGTATCCTACGTGTGATCTCATCTCCACTATGACTGGAGTGATACTTCCATCTCGACATCACACCCAATACACTACGATTCTCAATATACCCAGAAGAGGCGTACACAGAACGTGTTAAAGCCCTGGACGACCAAAACCAAAGTATATTGATTGTCGCAAGTATTAGCGGTGCAAGTCTCAGGTTAAGACCAAATACACCTACCCTGATTCGGACTTCCATAGACACATAGTCATACTACCAATGGAATTCCGAGGGGTCTATCCAGAGCGAAGCTGTTTCCGTACCATCGGTAAAAAACAACCTCCTATTACACTTGCATGAGTATCCTATACCCAAATATATGAGAACTATGTCGTTATGCTCCCACAACGCGCACAAGTGTAATACTAGTCTTTTACGCATTATCGATGTCCAATCTCGATAATAATCCGAATAGGGATATTTTAATGATTAAACCTTCGTGGATTGATACTGTCTCATATCATCTCAATCCGGAACTAATCATATGGACTTTTATCATTTATATATCCCGGTAATCTAATTACAAATGATAAAAGAGCAATTTCCTTTGTCACATAGTTAATTTGTACAACAACACCATGATCTGTACAAATAGTGATGCTATGGGTCATATTTGTCCAACAATCTCCCACTTGGCCTATAGCCAATCACTCAAGTGTCCTACACCCGAACTATGTACGGTACGCTCAAACTTCTGCTGAGAAAATTTTTCGTCAGCGGATTTGCTGTGTTATCATCTGATGCGATTTATTCGATCATCACATCGCCACGATGTTTGATCCGAACGAATCGGATGAATATTTGAAGTATATATCTGAATCGTTGATGAGACTGTTAATTCTTTAGTCTGTGATGTAGCCTAGCTCAGCAGCTAACAAAACTACTCCTAATCTGATTAGGATTATTATCAATCCAAAAGGCTTCTATTGCTGCCTCAGCTGCAGCAATATTCCGCTTTTGTTGTTTATTCGGCAACAGTATCTTGCTTGGAAGATTTCCAGCTCACTGTTCCGTTATTCAAACTATATAGTACCTTTATTACGACTTATAGTTGTTTTTATCGGTTAGGAAACTTGAAGCAGTGAACCCAGTCACTTCAAGTTCTCCTTCTCCATAGTATAAGAAAGCGTCCTTATTTCATTTAAGATACTAAAGCATGTTCTTAACATCAATCCAGTGACTATCACTTGGATTGGCCTGATTGTGACTCCATATGGTCAAAGCATATGAGACACCAGGTCGCGTACATATATTTCAATGTACGAGTTCTCGGGAAGTGCCAACAACTTTTAGATCTATCCCAGTAGATCTTTATTCCTAGAATAAAGGTTGTTTCTCCTAAGAATTCTACGGAGAATTTTTCATGAAAGCCAAGCATTCACCAATTGTATTATGGGAATATCATTTCCAAGAAATGATATATCATCATTTTATTGGACAGTCACTGTCAGTGCGCTCCCACTAACCTCCTTATATACACAAGAATCAGTTCGTTTTGAATTAAATCATATACCATTATGATTACATCAAAACGATAGTTCCAAGAACACAATGCTTGCTTCAATCCATAAATGGATCTAATTAACTTGCAAACCTTGTTTGCTCGTTTTGGTACGACAAAACCGTCAGGATGTTGTAAACATCCTCCAAAAGGTTTCCATTAAGGAAAACAGTTTTGGCATTCAGCTGCCATATTTCATGAATGAAACATGCAGCATAAGCAAGCATTGTCCGAATGGATTTAACCATGGCAACAGTTAAAAGGTTTCGTCGTAATCGACACAATGTTGATAACGATACCTTTTCGCTACAAGCCCAGCTTAGTACGTTGGTATGTTGCCTTCCATGTATGTCTTCCTTGAAGACTTATATAGTACCAATAGGCACATTGCCTTTCGGTACATCAACCAGTGTCCAAACTTGGTTGGTATACATGGAATCCATTTCGGACATCATGGAACTTTGCCATAATAGGGAGTCGATACCTTGTATCACTTCCTCATACGTAGTCATTTCGTGTTCCTCAATAAGATTGACATCTTTATGAGGTGAGATCAGAAACCCATACCCCAGGTTGTTTTCTGACTCTTTCCAACTTGCGCGGTTCTTGTGTATTTGAAGATTATTGGTATAGTTTCATCCTTGATGAACTATCTGTGTTCCATTAAGGACTCAGTGCTGGAACAATATTACTCCGATTTTCATTGAGTTTTAATTTCCTCCCACTTACCATTGCATATTGGCATTCCTCTTAGGAAAATCGTATGGAGAGCAACAATTAAATTGTTCTCTTGTGAGTTGTATAAGTACTATACTTTGGTTTCCCTAGGATAACCCACAACTTAGGCATTTATCCGATTAGGGTTTTAGTTTGGTATCATCCAAATATATGCCCATCATTCCCAAATCTTCAGGAATGAGAAAACCTGGTTTCTTTCATGTTCATATCTAATATGAAGTCTGTCTAACAGATTTTTATGGAACCTTATTCAAAATAAGTTTTGCACTGTTTAATGCGTATCCCTTGAAGGAAATGGTAGCTCAGAGCGACTCATGATTAACCTTATCATGTCCAACAAAATTTGGTTTCTCCATTTGGACACACCGTCAAACTGACGTGTTCCGGGAGGAGTCATCATTGAAAGAATACTATACTCTTTCAAGTATTTGAGAAACTTATTGCTTAAGTATTTTCCATCATGGTCTAACCGTGACGGTTTTAATACTTTAGCCGGTCTATCTGTTTACTTCGTGTCGAAACTCTTTGAATTCATCAAAAGTTTCCGATCCGTGTTTCACAAGAAACACATAACCATAACGCGATGCCACATCCGTAAAGGTTTCGAAGTATTCATATCCACCTCTAGCCTAGCTAGATATGGGCCCACTTACGTCACTATGAACAGGGCTAACAGATCGTTGGCATTTGCACTTTTACCAAGTAAAAAAATATTTCAGGCACTTTGCCTAATAAACTAGATTCATAGACATTATTTGAATAGAATCAAATCCGTCCTAGTATCCATTCTTCGAAAGTGTGGATATACGAGTCTTGTTGATTGTGTCCCAGACAACAATGCCACAAATAAGTCTAATCTGATTAAATCAGTTTGAGCTATTTGTTTGTCCTGTTATATGTTTGAGATTTATTTATATTCAAAATATAAATACTGTTATTCACATCTAATGTGTTTATCTCAATATCATCTTTATAAAATAAAACACTTTAGTGTTCTAGAATATAAAGGTATATCCGCAACGGATTATACTCTGATATAGAGATAATGTTTCTAGTCAAACTAGTTACATTTTAATAGTTTCCTAATTTAAGTACATACCCGAAGGGTAGTTCCTAAACTCAGGTTTCTACGGTTAAAACAGGGACTCTCGTCCCGTTTCCAATTCCCAGATAAATCTCAACTGAAGTCAGTATCCTGCTTATCAGCAGATTCTTCACACCAGTACGTATATTTATGTACCACATCCAGTATCTAAAATCCAATTTTAATACTAGTAGTGAACATGTTGATGAAAAACTTATTTGAAGTCAGAGCCTTGCCCGTATTCAATTCCTTCATGTCTGCCTTGTCCATACGGCAGTCACGCTTCCAGTGACCCATTTTGCCACAGTTTAGGCAGACATTTTGGGACATGTCCTATATCTTCCCAGAAGATTATAATGATTTTGCCTTTGCCCCTTTTTCCACACCCCAGAAGCCTTTGGCCAAGCCTTGGCCTTCATGGATGTCGAAGTAAGATGCGCCTTGCGCTTCTTGCCCTATTGCAAACTCTAGCTTTGTCTCCTTGAGTATAGCCATTAACTCTCCAAGAGTTTTCTATTGCAATTTGTACTTCTAAGATCTAAGGATAGATCTATGAAGATTCTTCAATTTCAATATCATACTATAAGGATCTAATCCTTAAATCTGACTAAGAAATTAAGGAGTCTTTGCGGCAATCATAACAGATTAAGCACTAAAGTTATCATCACATGAATATTCCAAATATCATGTTCTACTATTTGCTCAACTCCGGGCTTAGGCTTGAGACGTCACTCTATCAAATAAAGTAACTTATCGGTCCCCAGAATTATCATGAGATTATATTCCAATCTAAAAATTAAAGCCGTTTAGTGACATTTTCTCCCAGGATTATGTTCTAAACACTAATCTTTCAATTATCTTGATTGCTATAGTCCAACTATTCAATCAACAATTTTAGGTACTATTAAATATAATGATTACTATAGTCTAACTATATAATCAACTATGATTTAATTGGTTAAATTCAAATATATTGATTACTATAATCCAATTATATAATCAACTATAATTGAAATAGTTTGAATACAGTCCAACTGTTTAATTAAAACAACGATTAAATATTAGTCCGACTAATATATTAATTTATTTGACGAAAAATTGAAATGAGAGCGTATTGGCAAGTAACTAAACGAATATTGCAAATTTAATACTTGCATCCCACTATTTTTCGGCGAGCCTCTAAACCTCTGTTGAGTACTCGGGAAACCTTGTTTCCTAGTGGGCTAGGATCCCGTTAAATAACACACAATCTTGATTTTGGCCAACAAATTGTATGATAATTAACTAGGTAGATCTCTAAGATCAATTGGATCCTATGCAATTCCTAGATCCAGTAGGTGGACATCCAAGTCCGAAACATATATCTTATATATGCCAATATATCCAATATATTCCCTAACCTTTTTCCTCTGAATCAACTAAGCCTTGGCACAACAAACTTAATGATCCCAGTTAAGCGGAACCCATTGACCTTGGAAAGCTTCGTAATCGATGTCGATGGACAAGAAGTGATCTTGACTTTGGCCAACAAATCACAACTTGGACAAGACACCGATATGGAACAAAGCCTTCATGATTCAAACACATCCGCGATGGACAAGGGTCTTGACTTTGGCCAACAAACCAGTGCCAATCTTGGATCTTGAGTAAGAATCACTCAATGGAAGGAAAAACTCTTAATATATGTTGAGAGTTTTTCGCGTAATTGGCAACCAATTAATTATCTTTGTTAAGGTCTCATCATACACCCTTAAACATGCATTCTAAAAGCATAATAAGGCGCGTAAATAAATTTAATAATGATATGCGGATGGATATTTAACACATTGTTCCTAGAATAAATCTCTCACTTTCTTCTCTCCCGCTAGCACAAATATTACTTCTACCCAATTACATAACACTTCTAAAGAAACCTCATTTACATTAATTTATATAATTAATCATGCTTATTATCATCAACATATGTCCAACACAATTGAATCAAAAAATCAAGTCATTTTCCATGCTACTAGTCATGGCAATTGTAGGGTTTTTTAGTCCAATTCCGATTTCAATCCAATTGAATCATAAATCAACATTTCCCAAGTGATTTTAACTCATCCAATGATCAAAAATCAAAATTACCGTGACATTAGGGCAATAACAACTTTCGGCCAAGCCTACTAATTTGGGGAAAAATTCATCCAATTCAATTTTCATCAAATTGATCATGCATAACACTATGTTATCATCATTCAAGCATATTCCAACAATCAATTTCATCCAAACATGCTCAAATCAATTTTACCCAATTTTATCCTAATTCCAATTTCATGCTAAATCAAGGCTCAAGATACCATTGTTGGGTTTCTACTATAGTCCCAAGATCAATTTAAGCATTTAAACATGTGAATACAACAAAGAAGTATGGCGGAATCATACTTACATTGATCGGCTTTTGCGATGCGAGGAACAAAAAAAATCTTCAAGCTTTTCTTCCATGAAGCTCACGGCTTTGGCCTCCATTTTTGTGCTCCATGATTTCTCCAAGCTCCAAGCTTTAAGTGTGCATTCCATGCTCAAAGGTTAGTTTCCCTATCACCTTTGTAAGACTCCAAATGTGTGCTAGCACTTAGGAAATTTTGCCACAAAATTTCTATTTCCCTTTGATGAGTTTCAGCCAAGCCAAAACCTTTGAGAGGGAGAGAATTTCGGTCAAGAAGGAAGAAGAAGAGAGAGAGAGGAAGTTGTAAATTGTATATATGGTATTTGATTTTCAAAAAAACAAAATAACCATTGACCAAATCTCATTTTCCAAGAAAATGGTACAAGGCTTTAAAAGCCTTTCAACTATACCCATCACTCATGAATAGTGACTGGTTGTCAATCACTCAAAGTGACAAGACATCCATCACTTGAATGACAAGTGATGTGACACGTGATGTGACTTATGGGCCGTACTTGAATTCGAAATGCGAGTGGGCCCGCAAACACTCCCGGGCTTGGGTTCGCTAATTCTGAATTAACGAATTTTCCGTTGCGACGTAATTAAATCAAATTTAATTAAATAATTGTGCTTAGCAAAATTACTATTCACGTCGCTAACGAATTAATTCTAAATTAACTCGTTCGCCCAAATTAAAATCTAATTTTAATTCCGCGTCGAAATCCAATTTCGTTTAATATATCGAATATTAATTTATCGATTAATTTCAAATTAATCGTTCTCTCTTTAATTAATATTTTATCCCAGATAAAATATCTCCGTAATTAATCCTAGATTAATTTTCTCTCTCATTTAATTAATCCCAGATTAATAATGTGCGAGTCATACGTCATCGGTGAATCTTCGGGAAGCGACCCATGAGATCCCCAGATATGTTGGCAGTAAATCCGGTCGTCGGACTATCCGAACACGTACGTATATAGTACTACATTTTTACCGATTTACAAGACATGGTTGGCTTCTAGCAAAGCACCGTGCCTACCCAATTCTCCAGAAATATTCTTAAAGGAATATGTAATCTTTATCAGGCATAGTATACGTAGTATTGCGTATTGCGATCCATCATCGGATGTCACGTGCTAGGCCTGGGGCTTGAATTGTGTCTGTCCCGTACGAAGCACATATCGGATCTCTGGTAACTAGTCTCTATAATCGGATAAACATGACCTAATCATAATATCCCGATAGCTGCAGTATATAAGAGCACCAGTTCCGTATCATACGTGATCATCATCTCCACTATGACTGGAGTGATACTTCCATCTCGACATTACACCCAATACACTACGATTCTCAATATACCTAGAAGAGGCGTACACAGAACCTGTTAAAGCCCTGGACGACCAAAACCAAAGTATATTGATTGTCGCAAGTATTAGCGGTGTAAGTCTCAGGTTAAGACCAAATACACCTACCCTGATTCGGACTTCCATAGACACATAGTCATACTACCAATGGAATTCCGAGGGGTCTATCCAGAGCGAAGCTATTTCCGTACCATCGGTAAACACAACCTCCTATTACACTTGCATGAGTATCCTATACCCAAATTTATGAGAACTATGTCGTTATGCTCCCACAACGCGCACAAGTGTAATACTAGTCTTTTACGCATTATCGAGTCCAATCTCGATAATACTCCGACTAGGGACATTTTAATGATTAAACCTTCGTGGATTAATACTGTCTCATATCATCTCAATCTGGAACTAATCATATGGACTTTTATCATTTATATATCCCGGTAATCTAATTACAAATGATAAAAGAGCAATTTCCTTTGTCACATAGTTAATTTGTACAACAACACCGTGATCTGTACAAATAGTGATGCTATGGGTCATATTTGTCCAACAGGAAATCCGTTCTTTATTATGACATGTATGATTTAATAGGAGGTTCATTAAAAATGTTAGTACCATATCCAGACCTTTATGTAACCTCCTATTAAAAGATGCAACGTTTGTTTGGACAGAAGAATGTCAAAAGTCATTTGAAAAGATTATAAGTCTTTTAACTTCTGCTCCTATCATGCAATCATTTGATTGGTGTTTGCCTTTTGAGCTAATGTGTGATGCCAATGATTATGCAGTTGGCGCAGTATTAGGACAGAGAAAGGAAGGTAAGCCGTATGTAATTTATTACACAAATAGAACTTTAAACAGTGCATAAATGAATTACACTACCACGGAAAAAGAATTACTTGCTGTAATATTTACATTAGATAAATTTCGATCATATTTAATTGGTTCCTCAACCGTTTTTTATTCTAACCATGCTGTTGTTAGATATTTGATGTCTAAAGATGATGCAAAGTCAAGATTATTAAGGTGGATTTTGCTACTTCAAGAATTCAATTACAATCAAGGACAAGAAAGGAGCAGAGAATGTGATTGCAGATCATTTATCGAGACTCACAAATGAGTCATCGATTGACACAACTCTTATCAATGACTCTTTTTCTAATGATTTTTTATTTTCTATAAATACAATTGTTAGTGTCTCTAAGACTTGCCCAATGATCCTAAACATGATTCTAGTGTGAATTATTCAAGAAAGTTTGCGGAAAAAAAACTTACATTGAATGGTTGAAGTTCAAAACTTTTCTTTCCTTTGAATTGAATTCCAAACTCAAGGGTGAGTTTCCCAATCACCTTTCTTTGACTCCAAAATGCTAGCTTTGCCTAAAAAATGGAACAAATTGGAGAGAAAAATTTCTCCTCAAAGAAGAACAAGTTCCAGCCATTGGAGAGGAGAATAGAGATGATGTGATTTTTCACTTTCCAAAAGTCAATGT